>JAPYYW010001387.1:0-30006 GCA_030522545.1 Cremastinae sp. A BG-2022a | reverse complement strand
AATGGCGCAAGAATCACGTCAATTCATCAATTTTTTAAAAAGTTATGACGCCTTGAAGATTTTTGAAAAAATGGAAAGGGGTATACCTTAAAAAATTAGTAAAATTTTTTGAATTTTTTTTTCTCGATTTTAAGAGCCTATTCGATCGGAAATTTCCCGTAGATAACGAAAATGCTACTTATTCGAGACGAAATTCAAGAATTCTTATTGAAAAGTTCAAAAAACTGATCGAAAAGTCAGTTTTTCGATTTTTCATCATAAATTATTGGATATCACCCCAAATAAGTAGCATTTTCGTCATCATCTAAAAATTTCCGATCGAATAGGCTCTTAAAATCGAGAAAAAAAAGTTAAAAAAAATTGTTCAAACTTCCGAATATAATTATTCGAAAATAAATCTATTATTCGTGTATTTCTCGCAACGTTGAAAGAAAAAATTCGCATTAATTTATCGAAACTCACGTCTGACGTTCTCCGCGCTTTCTTGTTTGCCGGTTCCTCCCGATTCTCGTCGTTCTCGTTGTCAGAGTGCCTCGAGCTGAGATGCCCGATGTAGCCCTTTCGCGATTTGAAATAGGCGTTGCAGCTGTGACACTTGAACAGGGGGGCCGGTTGGGTGACCTGGGTCGAGACGTGAAGCTTGTACTTGTGCCTGTACCATCGCGTTCGCGATGGCAAAACCTCCCCGCACCATTTGCACACTACCGAACCGTCGTTCTGAATGAAGTATTCCAGCAGCTTTACGAAAAGAAGATTTTATCTCTTTTGTTTTATCATTTCTCGTCCCTTTCTCACCCTTTCTCTTTCTCCCTCGCGGTGAAAATTTCGCGCGATTGACGAGCATCAAAAAATTCTGTCGTCGACTCGAAATTATGCTCTTTTTCGGCGTCGGCGTCCAGGAGAGAGAAAGAGATGTTTTATTGATAATAAAGTTCGATATACGAAGCTCGGAACCAACCTGTTTTCGGACTTCTGGCTCGCTGTCGCCGGCCTCGGACTTTGGTACGAGCAGTTCACCGCGCTCTTCCTCCTGGTCGGTGATAAAGTGCATGCCGCTCATAACTCGCTCGGTCTTTATAAAAGTTCCGCTCGACTCGGACATCGTGCTCGAGCTCTCCTCCCGAACGGGCGGCGATGTGCAGATCTCGAAAGTTATGTCACTCGGCAGATTCGGCAATATTTGTTCCGCAACTGTAAACAAATATTTATTTACCGTAAAAATTTTACAGCTATTTATTTGATCACGATGAAAATTAGTGAGAGAGACAGAGAGCGATATTTTTTTTAGCTTGTTTGCTTTTTACTCACCTAATTGTAAGAAGAAATATTTAAAGTGATTCGGAAGAAAAACGAGAAGTCAAGTTCACGATTATAATAAGTCTTGTAAATTTTTTACAATACTTCAAAAAGTATAAAAAACATATTGTCCAATAAGAAATTTCTCGTTATAGATCCGGAGATACAATAAAGTAAAGGTACTTGCCTCTAATTTGCAAGCTACATTTCTACTGGTTACAAAAATTGATAAAATACATATTTTATTTTATAATTAATGGAATTTTGGGTCGAATTACAAGGAGATTCTCCTCGTTTGAAATTCATTGAGTCACTCATAATTATATGCATATAGACATGTATATATTTTGTTTTTTTTTTTAAATGAAGGAAGTGCTCGTAGATACAAGAAACGTTCGGTCGGGTAGACTATTGCAATGTATATCACAAAGAGTTACAAAGAAACTACAATTAGATAAAAACAAAGATAATAATAATAATAATAATCATTTTATCCGCATCGCCACCAGGCACCAAGGAGAAGGGAAGTAATACACGCGTACATTACATTATTTAAACCACGCTTAAACCGCAATGTATTCTCGCTCATCAGTAGACCATCCTCCTAGTAATTCCCACTTTGTGCAAAAATAAGAAAATAATTTTTAAAAAACAATATTTATGCGTGAAATCCAAAGTTTTGTGTTCATAAACGAAAGCGACTAAATTTTGTTGCGTATCATTCCTCCCGTCTTCACTCTCTCGTTTCTCTTTTGTTCGTGTAAATTTTGATTTATCACACTGTCAGCGATCGTCACCGTGGAGACAAACTCGTAAGCGCGAAAATAGTATCGTTATCGATGAAGAGCGATGCAGCTCGATCGCAGAGACATTTTTCTTTCATTTTTGATCGTTTTACGGCGTTAGGTATTTATTCGCTCGACGCGTCAATTTTTCCATCTTGATCATTTATTTTGCCGAATAATCGGAGGCACTTTCCATCAGTGAGACATGTAAAAAATTCGCGCTCTCTCCCGATGCTTCCGAGGAATGGTAGTTCCAAACTCGCTTGGCCGCGACTAAAATTCGCACGACTCTAGAATTCAAGCGATTAAACGAAAAAAAAAAAATCATTGTGCGCGTTTGCATGTGCGTTCTGTTTCAGTAATTCGACACGGGGGAAAGAAGAAGGGTGGGTGGGGGGTGGAGGAAACGTACCTTAATAACTCGTATAAACGTTAAATAAAATATTTGCATCGTGAATATAATGGTATACATAATGTGTCCAACTGTGCTAAATTTTTCCTCAAGACCCCCGATATTATCGATTTTTTTTTTCCATTTTTAATCTTTTATTATTCTGTTTTGCGTGTTTCGTCAGTTAAAGCCTAACACTCCTTACCGAACTAACTAGTACCCGATGTTACATTTTTTTTTCTTTAAAAATTACAAATAAAATAATAAACTACTCGACGATGACAATATAATATTAATAATAATGGGTAATGATAGCTTCTAATAATAAAGAAATTGTATTTATGCAATAATAATAATAATATTAATAAAGATAATAATAATTAATAATAATAATAATAATAATATAAAACTAAAGTCTAAGAATAACGATTTTTTGTATGTGAGAATATAAAGAAAGAAAAATTGTAATGTGTGCATCCAATTCGCCGTTAATATGTGAACAATAATAATAAAATTATGGAAATTTAACATTTCGGTGGTTGACGTTTCCACACCGATGCCTTAACGTCCCTACATCAATATATTCATATTTATATACATATAAATATAAGTATATTTTTGTATAATAATCGTAATGAAAATAATGATAACCGTGGCTTCAATCGTTATCCTCTGGCTCTGCTCTTTTCGTCGCTCGAAAATCATAGTTCCACATATTTCGGCTTTCCCCTGTCGCCCTTTTTCTCCCGATTCTCATTTCTTTTCTTCTCGTTACCTAATTATTACGATATAATATTTATATATTCTTTGCCTCTGTTTCTTTTTTCTGATTAATATACATATATATATAAATCTATATTCTTGTCTTTCTCTCTTAAAAATTCATTGCAAACAAGGTTCTAGGCGGGAAGCACGCTCAGAGAGGAAAGAGTAGTGGGCACTTTTGGCTATAACGCGACCCGAAATAATAAAATCGTTTTGTCGAAAAATGCTCGTCGATCGTTGACAGTAAGAATACTTTTTTTTCATTCTCGGGACTTTAGTTAGTTTTCGTAACTTCGTTTTTTAACATTATTACGGAGCTCTTGGCTCGATTTTTTTTTTTTTCATTTACTTTCTATAACGCGTTTCAACACTTATTGTCGAAATGTATGGAAGACGAGATCCGCGGGACCGACTTGTCGGTCGGTCGGTCGGATATTCAAATGTTTCGTTTTCTCGTTTCTTGCCCGATTGTCACCCTACTTTCGTTATTTTCCAGGGCAACGAAAAATCTAAATTTGTCGACAGTTGAGAAATGTGCGAGTAAAAAATGTTATTCCCCGTTTTCTTTCTCCTCCTCCTCTAATTAATTAATGAGGCATTTTCGTATGAATCGACTAGCGACTCTGCGACAATTAAATCACTAAATATATATTTATATCTTTCTCGTAAGTCACTTCGAATGCGACCACGAATGTGAAATTTTAACGGACTCTTTTCTTTATCATTATCATTATTATACGCAATGTCCCAGCACCAAATCATCAATTTACTTAATTTTGCACAATTTTAGTCCATTGTTTTGCATGAATACGTGAAAAGAGAAAAAGAATATACATATTGCTGTCGGTACTGAGTAGAAAAAAAAATTGCAATTGTGATTGGCTCGTACGCGGCTACTATGGTGCATATTTTTCAACCGAATAATGAAGCTTAACTGAATAATTAGTCATAATAATCGTAACCGTAATTGTAACAGTAACAATAAAAAAGGGAGTTTTTGCTTCTGTTGCCTTTTGCCTTGAAACGTGCGGCGGCGGGCTGCAGTTGCACATTCTAAATAATATTAATAATAATAATAATAATTCATGTTTCTTCAGCGCTCTTGGTGCGTTTCAACTATAATACAGAATCTATCTTGAAATTTTCTATACATACATAACGAATACTGCTGGGCAGTACAAAACTCCGTGTAAAATTTTCCGTTATATATAGATATAGATATATATATATTTTATTTATTTATTTATTTATATCTTTCTTTCTCTGTCTTTCTCTGCCCTCAAATTCTTTTTTTTCTCTAAAGAGGCGAAAAGAAAATTAGATCTACAGGATCCGGGGTGGGGACGTCTCTAATAAACTCTGTCTAGACGCGGTCGCTCTCTGACGTCGCTCTACGATGATTAAAAAGCGCACCATTTGGAAGTGGAACAACGAATCGGATAAAAAATAATAGATTTGAAATTGTGGTAAGACGGAGAAGCGACATTTTCGGGAGATCAAAACATGTCTGATGGGCTCGAATCACGATAGATCTTTTTTCCAGTTTGCGATTTTTGTGCGCTTCGCAAATACGTCACAGCGCAAAGTCAACAGTTTCTATATTGCTCAAGAATTTTCCGTATACTCCGAAAGAGGTGTTCTCCAATAATATAATTATAAACTTACAATTTTTTTCGTTCCTTCTACTTTTCGACGATCTCTACGCGAGATATGTTTGTGTCGAAGATACAGGGTGAGGGAGGGCGGGATGGGGGGGAGGGGGAGCGTCTCCGAAGCGAACTCGGTGACTAGACCCGAGGACGGTGAGAGAAGAACCTTTCGCGATCGTACTCTATAATAATCGAATAATTTATCGAACTCTGCCTGATCGGCCGGAATCTAATTGCGGGATTTCGGCTCTCGATTCGGTCTCCTTGTCCCGATTCTCCCCCTTTTTATCGATACCCGTTCGCGGGCCATCCTCTCGTCCCCGCTAAGGCGGCAGATAAAAGCCAAAGGGCATGACGCAGTCCTTGGGCATGAAGCAGTCGTGGACCGTCTTCATGTGATTCTTCATCTTGTCCGGTCGCGAGAACTCCTTTCCGCACACCGGACAGGGGAAGACTTTCCTCTGGTGGCCCTCGTGGTAGAGGAAAGCGTGTCTCTGGAAGCTGTACTTGTTCTTGAAGGTCTTCTGGACGTCGCACTTGGCGCACTCGGTGCACTGATAGACGCCCTCGGATATCGAGGCGTAGCGGAAGAGATTTAGCCCGCGGACGGACATTTCTGTGAGCTGTTCCGCAGGGTCCTGCGACTGGGAGGTCGCCCGACGTCGCATTCGTCGCTTCGGGACCTGCCGAGCCGCCGGGGCGGACATCGTCCCCTCCCCGGAGGCATTCTGGCTCGGGGGCGTCGCGCTCGTCGCGTTTCTCCCGCTCGCCGGGGACGTCTGCGTCCTGGTCGAACTGCTCGTCGTCGTCGTCGTCGTGGTGGTCGTCCCGCTGGCGGTCGTGCTCGCCGAGGACGAGAGCGAGCTCGAGGTTGTCGTCGTTGTCGTCGTGCTCGTCGAGGATCCCGTTGTCACCATCTTCGACGGACTCTCCAGATGCGTCGCGGACTGGCTCGACGGTGAATTCGTCGCGCTGCTGTTGCTCGACGAGCCTCGCGTCTTCACCAACTCCGAACTTTCCGTCTTGTTGCTCGACTCTGTCAAAATAAATCAATGACCGATCAATAAAAAAATCAACCCTCGTCACCAAAAATTCACCTTATCCGATAATAATGTGCAAAAAATCAAATAAATATATTTTTACATCGACCTACGAAAGGAACAAAATTATACTTGAATAATAAATATACATTTGATACGAGAGAAAAAGGTAACGACAACGATTGAAGAACGTACACTTATTTTCATCGATTGCCAAGTTGACTCTCGGCCCATGCAAGTGTCCTCAACGGACGCGTGCAATCGATTAAAAAGTTTTCTCGATTAAACGAGGTCTTGCGGGATTAAGGGAGGTTGCAACAGAGGCTGAGATAAATGTACAACGAAAAACGTCATAAAATTATATACCATTCTTTAATAATCGTGTGACAACATGATAACTTGTTTTTTTCTTTTCTTCATTCTTTTTTTTTATCAATATGTAAAATCGGATGACTGTGTGCCAAGCATGAATCGTTGTGTGTCTGTGTTCGTGTCTGATGCCTTTATAAAGATATGTGTGTATATATATATATAATATATATTTATGTACGTGCGCGTAATAACAGGATCGTAGCACGATAGTCTATCTACAAACGAGTGAAGAAAGAAGAAAATAAATGAGAGAAGAAAAAACATACATAAACGTATTTCGAGGAGCCCCGATGAGAAAAAAAAATGACACAAGCCTCGTGGAGCGTCCTCGCGACTTAAAAACGAATGATAAAATTTTGCATTTTAATGCGTAATAACTATTAAGACGCCGAAACTCGTTTTCGACGAGAGTCGCGACAAAGAAACGGAAATAAACATAGAATAATAAATGAATTGAAATTCGACGTAACTCGAGGAATTGCCGAAAAAAAAGAAAAGAAAACGAGAAAGACTGACTTTTTGCATTTGTACTGGCTTTTTGAAGCTCAGATGTGAGCTTGGAAGAAAAAAAAAAACAAAACAATCAATGAAAAAACGAATCTCATTTTTAAAAAATATTTCTTCGGCACCCTCGAGCTTATTTATCGGACAAATTGATTCGATAAGGAGTCGTAGCGTCTACTCGCTTTTTTCAAAAAAAAAAAACATATTCATATATTTATATATTTATATATTATATGTAATATTATTATTAAAATTATAAATCAACAACGCGTGTACTGAACATGCAAAACAAAGATTCTTATGAAAATAAAATGATGCCCATCCTCGGTCAGTGTCAATTTTTTCAGCGGAATAAATACGAAATAATTTCTTATTCCTCGTAAAAGTGACAGTGACCCAAGGGATTTTCGTACAATAAAAACTAGTAAATTGGCGACGTTGCCGGGAAAAAATCCGTTCGCTTTTTCGTCCCGGCATCGTCGCCATTCTACGATAAAAACTTAAAAAAAAAAAAAGAAAAAACGAAACTAAATAAACATAATTTTTGGCTAAGAGCAACGGTGAGCTTCGTAGCGAGTGGAGGGCGAGGGAGGGAAATTCCCGGTCACCGGACGATGTTTTCTGGTGCGCGACCGGTTGGGAAAATCAGTCGGACATTCGTGTAATTACAAAGAGAACAAAAAAACGTGTACTAAATATAACATAAATTGGCACGAGGTGAGTGAATGCCCGGACACTTGGATTCAACGTCTTTTTTTAACACAAGTTTATCATTATTTTCAATCGAAAACATATGTATCCAAGTTCCAAGCATCCAGACAAACTCAAACGGAAATAAATACAGAGAACGAAAAATCTACGAACAATTTGATCAGTTAGTAATTACCTTTGCCCCTTGTTCATTATTTTCTCTTTGAATTAGTAGATTCTTCGTGCGTTAGTGACGACTTTCTCGCAATATTCCGTTCGCCAACAAATTTTTCAACGATTCATCACTTGGGTCGCAAAAAAAGAGGAGAAAAAAGTGTGCTCGTGAAACGGAGAATTCGTTGGTTACAAATATTCGCGGTACGAGAAAAGTACAATCGCCCGAAAGTTTTCTCGGCAATAATAAGTTCCGAGGAGACACACGCACACAAATTCTCATTATTCGCCAGCAATACGTCGACACTTGAAAGCTTTTTTCCAAGCTTCTCAGACTCTCACACAAGCGGAGACCATATTTCGAAAATGTACAAAAAACCAAACTGGGGATAAACGAGAATTACACAAAAAAAAGACAAAAGTTGGAGAAAACGTACGAAGGATGTAAATGGAGCTGTTTTTCTGTTTCTTTTTTTCCTCTCGAGAGAGAGCAGAAATGATAACTGTGGTGACAAAAGAGCTAACATTGACAAAAACACCTTTTCAGTTACAATCTATTGAACACCGTTCTTTTTTTTTGTTTTATTATCGATAGTCATAATCAAACAATCAGTGCATATAAAATATACTAATTCTACCCAGCGTCAGAAAAGTCTTCTTTTCTTCTTTTTTGTTTTCTTCTAAAAAAGTTTCCCTATAAAATTTCATTATATTTCTCTCTTTCGCTCTCTTTCTCTCCCGCTCTCGCTCTCTTATTTGTTTCATTTTTTTATTTTTCGTCTTATTACTTTTTTTTTTCTTCATCATCCGCTTAAACCTCCATTTACGTCAAGGTCTCACTTATTTGGCACTATCAGCAACACCCGCGTGGCCGTTTCACCACGCCGCGCGCTTTTACTTTTTTTTTTATTTTATCTTTATGTTAACTTTTTCCTTCCGTTAACTCTCGTCTTTCACATAACAATTTACGTTAACTTTATTTTTTTCTTATTTTTTTTTTGTTTCTTTTAAATATTTTTTTTTTCCCGTTAAAAAGGCACCGAACCGGGGATTTCTCGACTTAGTCAATTGGATCCCACTGAAATATGTTTAATTTTTGTTTGTCTCTCGCTGACGATAACTTTTTTCTTTACCCCCTTTGTTGATTCTCCTTCGTCTCACACGAGACTTTTTTCCCTTTTTTTTATTCTCGATTTTTGACACATTACTTTTTGTTTGCTTGTTTCTCATTTGTTTATATTTCTGTCGACAGGCGTCGCCGTATAAAATTAAAACTCGAACCCCTCCCCCCCATTATCATCAAAAAATTTCGTTTTTTTTTCTGACGCATCTTCAAACTGCAACGACGTTAATAGGTATTATTTACCAACTAGCTCTAAAATATATTCGATATAACTTTTGTTTAAATATAATATTTATAATAATAATAATAATAATAATTAATAATAATAATAGAGATAATAATAATAATAATAATCGTAATAATCGCAATTATATATATATATATATATGATCTGTACTTTTTTTCAGTGTTTCAGAGTGTCCTGAAATTTTTCATTTCTTCATTCATCTCTGACGTGTCTGTGTACAAAGTGATACTCGGTGTTTTCTTGGTTCAATTTGGGATGCGATAATAAACTATGATTCTGATTTTTTTCTTTTAATATACATATGTTTATGTATAGTTTATGTATATATATTAAAATCTATCCGATAGTACAGTCTGCTTTTTAAGCCTCGTGATTAACCTCTCTCTCTCTCTCTCTCTCGCTTTCTCTCTCCGAGTGCTTCACAATAGTCGTCGTGTGCCAAATGAGCCTTAAATATCGTTTTATTGACTGTGCTCCCTTTTACAAAGGGAAAAGCTTATCTCCATTATCCATTAACGATTTTACATCTCTTCCTCCCTCCTTTTAATGACGATTTTTCGCTTGGCACGACACTTTGCAAGAGTCACGCATAAATATATATATTTTTTGTAATATATATATACTTTTTGTGTTTATATATATTTAATATATATTCAGATTTATATATATATATATATATTCTATAAATTTAATCAGTAATATTAATTATTAATTTCTTTTCATTTCTCATAATTATTTATCAATCCAGCAGAACAAACCCGTCACTTTCTCGCACCCCTAAAATTTTCTCTCCTCCTCCCCTCCCCTTGTTTGCTTTACTTTTTGGCCTCTGTAACATCCAAGACAGCGCATCGCGAAATCGTTATTCGAGGAAAGAAAAATTTCAGATTTCACCGTTACTTTCTTCATTGACTGGTCCAATTTCCACTTTCTTTCTCCTCTCGACGAACGAGAAATAAAGATGGAAAGATTCACGGTGAAACAACGAAAGTTTTCGATTTCCGATTTTCTTTCCTTCAAAAGTCAACCCCGACCATTCACAACAGTGCTAATCAAAAAAAAAAAAGAAAAAATCAAACAAAAAAGCCTCGTTCGTTCTAAAAATTGAGTTAGTCTTAGCCTCTCAGTGATTATCAAATGTGTGTATGTTTTTTTTCTATTATCCTTTAACATTATTGCTTTCTCCCTGTCCATGAAATTTATTTGTTTTTTGCTCCATCTCCGACGAGAATTTTCGGACATTGAGTTTCATATCGATATTTTTAAATCCATTTTGTTTTTTTTTCTACTAAACCGATAAGCTGTCTAGTCGCTGCCACGTTTCAGAAAAATTCATCCATTTTTTCCTGTATAATTAATAACTTTTACTTGTGTGTGTGTATAACGCCATAAACATGTAGAATTATCCGTAGCCAGTGTTTCCGCGTGTGTTTTGTGTGTACGTGTGTTTATAGTTGCCCTTGGTTTTCATTATTTTATCCATCCATTATCTTTACTATTTATCCATTATTTCTATTACCATTATTATTACGTGTTCCTGTGTCTACATATTTATCGATTCTTTTACTTTAAATGTAATATTCGCGACGATCACGATTGATCCAAACAACGATA
Source organism: Cremastinae sp. A BG-2022a (assembly GCA_030522545.1). Lineage (NCBI taxonomy): Eukaryota > Metazoa > Arthropoda > Insecta > Hymenoptera > Ichneumonidae > Cremastinae sp. A BG-2022a. Next base: position 19,356 of record JAPYYW010001387.1, on the reverse strand, counting down.
CGCGTCTCGGACACGAAGATGAGAGAAAGAAATAGTCATAAACGTGAAAGAAAGAAATGAAATAAGAAAATAAACTAGGCGTATAAAATAATAATAATAATAATATTATTAATAATTAAAAAAAACACAATGATCAACACAACGTTCCACGATGAGTGAAAGAATCGCGGACCTGTAGCCTCCCTAAGACTGATTTCTTTTTAACTCGTCCCCTCTGTGGTTTTCTTCATCTTCGCTCTCTTTTTCTCCTCCTCAAAGTCCCCCCCCCAGCCCTTCAACGCTTTCTCACAACGACAATCTGCGTTTTTTTTTGTTTTTGTTCCTGTTTCGTTACTTTGCCTGCAATCGTCTCGTCACTTTCGTTTCATTTCGTTCTGTTTCAATTGATTATTTAAGCATCCAGAGCTAAAGCTAACTGGTCGAGCGCGTGAACACAGTGTTTCTTATACTCATGTATCTCATGCGAGAAGCCTCGATCGTTCGGTGGTTCGTTCATTTTAAATCTTATTTTGTTTGTTTGTCCGCAACTCGTGTCTATTCCTCGTTGGTTTTTATTTTCCTGGTCTCCCCCGCTGGCCCGTTCGGCGTTGCTTCACTAATATTCGCTTATTTTCTGTTTTTGGTCCTCCACGAACGGTGCACGTTCGCCACTAACGTCCTACTTACTTTATCGATTATTAAACATTAGATAATTGACCCGACGGCGGTCGTATCGCGCCTTCGCGAGTCGCGGGGCGAAAAAAAAAGTTCATCGCGACGATTCTCATTTCTCCATCTCCCTCCCTCGCTCTCCCGCCCTTCTCTCCTGGCCTGCGCTAAAAAAGTTCGCTAATCGAAATCACTATCGCTAATGAAACTCTAATCGGGGCCCCAGAACCGGAGAAAAAAAGAAGGGAGAACAAATAGAGAGAGAACCGTTTCGACATCGAGAAACAAACGTGAAAGAAAAGAAAACAAAAATTCCCCCGCTACCGAATCGCATTATCGATACACCTGAGCTCTCCCATAATTTTTTTCCCTCTTTCCTCGTTCATTTGGCGATAAGAAACTGGCACTGATCCTTGCTACGAGATCCCAGCTACCCGACGACAACGCGAAGTCTTCTTTTTTTCGTTTTTCATTCCTTCTAGCGCACGGATATCTCACACTAATCGCTTACTCTCCATTTTCATTTATATAAATAATATATATAATTTTATCGATAATTATATACATTAATTATACAATAAAAAGTTGGTCGCGCCAAGGCCGCGACTCTCGTGTTTAACAATGTTCCACGATGGTTTTATAATAAATGAATAATGAATATTAACAATATTAGCCTCTAGTCGTTCTAACGTCTACGCTCAGCTAGTGGAAAAAAAAACGGAGAATTTAATGAAGAGTTAAAATATAGATGTACTGCGTACAAATCGTCACGTTGTCTCGATTGATCCTAAGCTCTCGTGTCTCTAAAATTCTTTTCTCCCTGAATTTCTTCGACCGATCAAACGAGAATCCCGATGAGTGGTCAACGATCGAGTTAAGAGCGCGGCAGAGGTGCGAAAAAAAAATTAACAGTAAGCTAAGAATGTTAAAATAGTGCCTCGGGCTTAAAAACTATAAGCCTGCTTTTGTTTCCCTCCCCCCATCTTTTAACCATTTTAAATATTGCCGAGAATGAAAAGCCGCAGCCTCAGCGCCCATTTAAATCGGTACACCCATCGATCCGTTCGTACGCTATTTTTTACTTCTTTTCATTTTTTGGTCAAAAAAGAAAAAAAAACAATTAAAAAAAACAATCGTACATCTCGTTACGCTATTTTTCATTCTTCGTATTGACTACGAATAACAATAAAAATAATAGTTAAAAGAAAATAGGCGAGGAGCGATAGAAGAAAAGCGAAGACGTCGGAATTTGTATTTGGTCTCTGAGGGGGAAAAAATCGCGGGGCTCGATTAAAAGTCACTCGAGATTTGGTGATTCGATTCGACGATAGAAAACTAGAGCAAAATTAAAAAAAAAAGAGAAAAGAGAGAGAGAGAGAGAGAGAAAGAGAGAGAAAAAACAAGTAAAACACATTGCACATTATTAAGGCAGTCCGCTTAAATATTATCTCGAGAATTATTAAATATATCTACTTTGGCAACTCGTGATTCTACCTCTGGGTAGCAGCTTCCCGTAAGCTACATTCCTCTACAATTATTTACAATGTAAATCCGCATCCGCACATTGATTTTTTTCAAAGACAACTTCGTTAAAAAAGAAAGAAACGAAAAAAAAAACAAGAAAAAAAATGTACCTCGAACTTGCCTCTTTCTTTTTTTTCCATTTACGCTCGACTGGTCGTTCGAAACGACATTAGAAATATAACATGGCAACTATAGCGAACGAGATCGTGGTTTTTGGGCGTGTAAATACAAAGAAAGAAAAAAAGCTGGTCCTGCCGGGCCAGGCCGGAGATATGTGTCTCGCGCGAGGGTTGCAACAATGATCGATGCGAGAGAAGATTGCTCTTTTTACCACTCATTCCTTATTCCCTTCCAGTAAAATCCTCTCTCTTTTGCTTCGTTTTTGGTTCTTTGGGTACCGATCGGGCTCGGCTCGGCGTTAAGTTACTACTAAAGTGCCTTCAGTCTATCCAATGTCAGTACTATCTTGTATTTGGTGTCGTTTATAAAACCGTCCCACTGCAGTCTTTCGTAGAATTGCATATCCCGTATCAGTGTTTTTTTTTTTCATTTCACTTGTCCTTTTTTTCCCTCAATTTTTAATAATTATTTTCACGATTAATTCGCTGCTCACTCGCCTGAACTTTTTTTTTCATTCGTTAATTTTTGTATCTTGGTTCTTTAAATAACATTTTTTTTCTTTCTCGACGACTGAGAAATCGCGGACCTACGAGGGAGTCGCGAGCTCGCCCATACATCCCCCGATCGTCTATATAAATCTACAGAATAACAATTATTATATACCCGCGCGAATATAATCAGGCTCTCGACACAAAACGGTTCAACAAAATGGCGAATTCTCGTCCTCTCGTACATATATATATATTTTTTTTGTTTTCATATGTATAATATATATATATTGCATTTTACTCAGTCTACGTGGTTCCCTTATTTTAATCATGTAATTTCTTTTATTCTTATTCATCCGAGCCTCGTTTCTTCGAGACTCTAAGAATTCTGTTCTTTTTTTTTGTAACTTAAGTGTTTTTCATCGCGTTTTCTTCAGGGTTCCCCTTTTCTCCCTCTGTTTTCAATGAAATGTACTTAAACTTTTGTACGTTTATGCAACGTTTGATTTCTCGTTTTAGAACGTTTTTCTATTTTTTTTTTCAATATATATGTGTATGTATATATATTTTTCGCTCCGTTTTTGTCGCTACCCTATTGAACTTTCGCGTTTTATTTTTTCTGTTTTTTTTTACAACCGGCTTCCTACGCTGCCGATAAAAACTACGTCAGACGGCGCGAACGAATCTCGGTTGGCTCGTTAATGATTGTACAATAATTTTTTTTTTTTCGTATGCATCTAACAACATATTTTCATTCAACTCGTTCACTCTCATTACTCATCACCGACTTAAATCGTCGTTAACCGTTTTGTATTGTAGATCCGCGACTCCCGGAACTTTAGCAAGTCCGGCAGATCCAGCGGTATAAAGCTCGTTCGTTTTGTTTTATTTTTTTTATTTCTTTACTCTTCGTAACTTAATGCCCGTTGCAGTTTACTTTGTTTCTTTTGTTTTTTAATTATTTGCCTTTGTGTGTGTGCTTTGGTGGAACGCCGCGCTACTTTTTGTTTCTTTTGCCGGAAAATATCCGGAAGTACAAAGTTGAAATGCCTTGATTTAACTGCCTTCCCCCTTCCCTCCCACTGTTCGCTTTGACGTCCACTCTCGCTGCCCTCACACGCAAACTTTTATAATATATATCTCTCTTTTTTTTCTTCTTGCCCACTCCGCAGGACGATCGCATCGAGCGATCGATAAATTTTCTTACAGAGCGTGGAAAATGTTTTTTCCTTTTTTTTGGCTCTTTCGAGAGAGGCTCGAGTCTACGAGAGAAAACTTTTCGAGCGCTCGATGTTTTCGCTTTTCTCCGTTCCTCTTTGTATGTGGTGGAAAAAAGATAACGTCCGTCAGGCACATACGTGGCGAACATAAAAACGTATCACGTACTCGTCCTCAATCTCACGTTTTTTTACCCTTTTTTTCCCTGTTTATAGATTTTCCTCCTTCCTCTCGAACTTTTTTTCTCCCTTATGGCTATTCGACCCAATCTTAAGATTCTAACTATTCGATCGAAAATGACTCTTTCGTACGACTCTTTTCCGCTTGCGGTTCGTCTTCGTCCAGCTCTGCACTTTCGTCCACGTTAACGAGATAAAATTTATTTATTTTACGATCTCTCGTCCAAGCGCAGTTTCCACGCAGCAACATTTTTCATAATAAAAATTCGAAACGATCCTTCTCTACGCACTATAGAACAATATAACTTTTGATTGTCTGATTTGTATCCCGTAAATTTTTACCCTCACGTCGAAAGCTCGAATTATTAATGTAAAAATATGTATATACACATATATTTTTTTTTTTTTCAAAACAAAAAAAATTGCCATGATTCGAAAGGACAAGATAAATTCTAAAAAGTTGAATCACGATCCATGAATAAAAATATACGATAAAATCTTGGTCATTGGATTAAAAAATAAAAATAATAACAACGAATGAAGAATCTTTGCGAAAAATGTTTCCGTCCGGGAAAAAAGTGTCAGCGCAAAAACGGCACTTGAAGCTCGACGACAGAGGACGAGCTCTCTTTTTCTGTTTTATGTTTAACGTGACCCTACGTGTGTACAAATTTAACGTACGAGAGTCTCGGCCGCATTGCCAAGACGTTCGTTATTGAGCTTGCGTTTTATTGCATCGGTTTCAGCCTCGAGGCGGGCTCGTAACCTCGTTCCTCCCGTTTCGTTATTTTCCCCCCACTTTTCTCGACGTCCCTCGGAGGTACTACGTTCGCTCGGAGACCTGACGAGGGAACCTCGAGAAGGGGATCGACGCACGAACGAGAGAATAAGTCCAAGATAAAAAAAAAAGAAAAAGAATCAGGAAAGCTTCCTGGTGAGCCCCCTCTCTCCGAGTGTCTCGACAGAGAAAAAACAAAAAAAAAAAGAAAAGAAAAAGGATGAACGTTCTCAATCGGACGAAAGCAGCAGCGGGAGCGAATTTCGACGAAGCTCGCTTGCCTACCGCTGCTGCTGGCCCATGCTCGAATTTCCCAGGCTGTCCTTACTCTTGTAACTGTGTATTATTTTAACATGAGCAACCATGTTGTCCTTCCGCGTGAATTCCTTGAAGCACACGGGACAAGGATAGTACTTTACGTTCGGTTTGTGCGACGTTACGTAATGACGACAGAAATTGCTAATGTGTGTGTACGTGCGATGACAAACGGTGCAACGGTAAACGTCCTTCTCCTTGACGCAGAAGTCGCGAACGGAGCCCTCGCTCCGATCGCTGTCGACCTTGTAGCTTCCCTCGAAGTCGGTCTGACTTATGTCCGGATCACCGGCGACAAGATTGAATATGGCACTGCTCAGGTGTTCCTTCGACACCTTCGTCTCGGACTCGGTGTCCGAGTTCTGTTGTTGCTGCTGCTGCTGCTGTTGCTCCTCGCTCCCCTGTCCCCCCGACGAGGCCTGCTGACTCGAACCGCCCCCGAAGCTCGACTTTCCGTGCTGCAGACTCGAAGCGCTGTATTCCTTCCGGAAACAGCGCTCGAAGTTGATCCTTATCTGGCCCGGCGAGTGAGCTCCGCTTCCGCTCGACGATTCCTCACCGTCTGAAAATTATAAAAACATTTCGTACCTCCTTCTTTTCTCGTTAAATTCATCGCGTCAACTCCGTGTTCTACGTCTACGTATTTATTTCATGTGAATCGACTGCGGAACGTACTGGGTGCGATTCCTTCCGAGAGTATCTCGTCGTATTTCAAAATTCATACAAACATATGTCTCTGAACGACGAAAGCAACAAACTCTTTCTTTTTAATCGTCAACAAGAAGGAAAAAAAAAAGAAGAAAAAACGCCCAATACGTACCGAATGGTGTACTAACACCGTGAAAAAAGATCTAAATACATAATTTAGATTCATTTATCGTGGGGGGAAGCAAGAGGAAGGGTAGAGCCAGCAAATCTCAATAAAGAGTGAATTAATTATTCTCTCTCCCAATATCTCCCTCGGTCTCGACCGTTCTTTCAAAATTTCCGTTTGTTTTTTTTTGTTTTTTTTTTTTCGTTTTCTAGCTTTTTGTTTTTTAATTCTGGTTTTTCTGTTCATTCTTCATTGTCCATTTCCTCCGACAAGACAAAAAGTTTCTCGCTGCGCTATTGACAAAAGGAACAAAATAATATTGTATCTCAAAGATCTTCGTTCGGAAACGGAAAATCCTGTTTCTTGCTTTGGACGTAGGCGTGTGCGGCATGTGTACCACATTGAGTGAGAGTGCCCGTGTGTGCTCGTACGTGTCTGTGTAAACAGTGTCATCGTGTGTTCTTTATCATTAATTTAAACAGATCTATCAAAAAAAAAAAAATCGTGTGCGTGCAACGCCTGTCTGTCTCGTCCCCGACACCACTTTCGTCCCTTCTGTCACTTTCTCTCTCTCTCTCTCTCTCGCCCTTTCTCTCTTGCACACTTCCGCTCTCTCTTTTATCCAAATTTAGCAGCTTTTTCAAGAAGAAAGAAAAAAAAAGAAGAAAAAAAAAAAGAAAATCACTCGCCTAGGCACTCTCGCAATTATCCTGAAAGTCGTGAGAAGGAAGGTAAGAGAAGAAAAAAAGGAAAAGAAAAGAAAAAAAAAAGAGTAAAAGAAAGACGGAGGCACGCACGCACGGATTCACACGAGCCCGGGCACTCACTCGATTCATGCTCTGTTGTGTATGTGTGTCCCGATTGAATAATATGCGATATTGATGCATTTTTCGTACACATATATGCGCATATATATATATATCGATGTATTCATAAAATAGATAGCTGAAGGAGGAAAATTGAGATTTTTCCGTGTATACACACACCGCCTCCCCCCCTCGGTCATGAACGTCGGGTCGACGAACAAGAAAAATTAACAGGTGGCACGTTAGATCGTCAAAATCGAGAAACAAGATAACGCAACCGATCGAAGACGCTCGATAAAAGAACGTACATCAACCGTCGATCCTTTCTTCTCCTCTTCGATTATCGTTTATGACATTTCTCTTATCATTACTCGTGTTCTTGCTTTTTTTTTTCTTTTTACATTTCTCTTCGTTTCCAACTCTCGTCTCGAAATTTCTCATCCACGAATCAATCCTCGTCCAGAACTTAACAAAAGAGACATGGAAAAGTATCTCATGGAAATATAAATGCAACAGAACGGAAAAAAACGATTTTCATCTGTCGTTTTTATCTTTACTTTTTTTCCTTTATATATATATCTCTCTCTCAAAATTGATCTTTCGCTCTCTTTCTCTCTCTTTTATTTTTGTTTCTTTAGTCTGCGACTCTCTCTTCGGATTCTTTAATCTCCCTTCTTTAAACGGCTGGCCTCCCCTAAGTCCTTCGCTTCCCCGCGCAATAAACGTCAGATCAAAGAGGTGATTCAATTCTCAACTCACCTGGGCAATAGACAAAAATCAATTCACGTGTGTCACTATCGAACGAATCTTCGATCTTCGAGCACTCTTTTTCTTTATCTTATGCTTTCTCTCTTTTTTTTATGTATAATATCACTCTCGGCCTTTACGTAAGTAAAAACAAATACAAAGGAAACACGTTTCTCTCTCGTCTATGTTGTTTTTTTGTTTTTAATCGTGATTTTTTTTTCTTTCGTTCTAAAAAATAATTGCTTCTTTCGAAAAAAAAAATGACCTTTCGCCCTCGCGCACTCGCACTTTCTCCATCTTTCGCTCGCACACTCGCACTCTCGGATGCGCTCCGCTCTTTCGCTCCTCTCTCTCTCTCTCTCTCTCTCGCTCATTCTCGCACCTTCCGCGCTCGTTTTATAGTCCCTTTCCTCTTATCCTCGCGCCCTTTTCCTCCTCGCTCTTACTTTCGTTCTTTTTGTAACTTCGATCGATCTTCGCATCATCCTCGAAATTTGTCAGCTCGATATTCTCTTCGTTGTTTCTTCTCAGTGTGCTTTCACGAAAGTTTCGCATGATATCTAGAAAGGCAACGATAACGCAAAGAGAGAGAAGGCGGAAGCGACGTTCGACGACGGAGGTACGTGCGCGCCTTCCGTTTCCCTCGGTATTATTTTTCGTACTTTGCTTTCTTTTTTTATTTTTAATTATTTATCATTTCTCAAAACGTTGAAAAAATGGAGCGGAAGACGGAATAAAAACATTTTTTTACACTACTCGCACTGTCGGCGATTCGTCTAGAGAATTTGACAGGTGTCGAACATGTCCCTCTCGAATGATTGTTCCTCATCCAAACGAAATGCATATATATATATATTATAAAATATACGAACAACAATGCGTAAAAATATACGTGTAATTATACAGCATGTATACAGTATGTATAAAAATATCTAAAATTTAACCAGCGTAATATTTTTTCTCTTTTTTTTTTATTTAATTTACTTTTTAATCAAAGCACCGCTAGCTGGCTCCACCCCCTCCTTTTACCAGTGGCCAATGACAGCGAAGCGTTATTTGTTGTGCAGGGGAGAGAACAAATTAGATAGAAATAAAATAAAATAAAAAAAGACGGAAAATAAAAAGTCGTCAAATGAAATCCGTATGTCTGATGTACGGAAGAAAAAAATTGTTGAAGAGAGTTAAACAAATATTTTTGTATTATGTATTAAAGACAACAGGATTTTGCAATCGTTACACCAAAATGCAGTGCGGAACGTTCTGGCAGCTGATTCGTTGCAAGGACACTATATGAGAGTACGTCGATATAATTTTCAGAATAATTATTATTCTCGCGCACATTGGCCGAGGGTACAAATTTTATTCGCTCTTTTATTTTTCTCTAAAGTTGGGTCTCTACGGTTAATCTTTTATTTTTCCCTCTTTTTCCATTCTCCGGGTTTTGCACGTCGCTCGAGCTCGAGCGCGTGGACAAAAATGTTGCACCAAAATAAGGAGAAACCGAAAAAGAGAAACGGGCAATGTGTAAGCGTCAAAAATGTAATATTAATAAATTTAAAAAAAAAAACGTAAGTGGATACAATGAAACTCGAGTTTCTGAGCTCTTTCGTTAAATTTCCAAAATTCTCGAAAATTCTCCGTCACTTTTTTATCTCTCTCTCTCTCTCTCTCCGACACTCGCGCGTACATTCACTCACGATTTCTCTCACTCTCGGACTTTCATGCGGTCACATTCGAGCTTTCGTACTCCGCGAGCGTACATCCCCTCTCGCGAGCCAATCGAGACTCTCCGCGACCCTGCGAGCCACGAGGAAAAGGCGATTATCTTGCGACAAAAATTCAACACGTCATGCAGAAAGGAAACAATAAATTTAGGGGGGACTGGGGAACAAAACAAAGTTTACAAAATAAAAAATTGATGAAGGAGGATTGGCCCGATATCTCCGACGAACTCGATTGGATCGGAGAATTTGCAAAAAAAAACCACGCTCTGTCTCCTGGATTAGAGAAAAAAGCCGATGAAGAACAAAGAAAAAAAAAACTCTCATTCTTTGGCACAACCGACGAGCACATCTGGATTCATGCACTTTTTTTGTTTTTTCATCCCTCTCTCTCTCGCTCTCTTTCTCTCTGCCTCAAGACTCGGGCTCTTCGTTGGTCGGATTTCCTCGGTTATCGGTCGTTCGCCATGTGCCCGCGAGAGGGTATTTACTCGAATGGAGAAAACAAAACAATCGAGAAATCAAAGTCGTGAGGTACAAACGTGCGACGAAAAAACATACTGGTTTTTCGCTAGGTATCGTCTGTTCCACACGGGACGACGCTACGCGTCATCCGCCGTGTCGGCCACGATCGAAAAACGAAACTAAAGAAACATAAAATTCGTGGATTCACGACGTTTTCCTCCCTGTAATGTGCAATCGTTCTTTTTCGTGCACCGTTCATTCTCGTGGAAAAATGTATACCTCGAAAAACAAAAATAAAAATTGGTTGACTCTTCTTAGCCATTTTTCTGCCAGAGAAAATAGAATAATTAGTCGACTACTGAATTTTTCAACGAGAACTCGCGCTTCACGAAAAATAGCCGGAAACTCCGGTCGAGGGATTAGAGATGCAAAAATTAAACAAAAAAATTCTTGGTTACGCTCTGTTAAAGGTTAAGTGAAGAAAAAATATTATTTTCCAAAATAGTTAAATCAAAGTAGTTGAAAAAGAATAAAAAAAAAAGTAGGTACGTCGGTGAAGGAGATTAATCGTCGACACTTGCAGTAACGCAACTCATTATGGGTGACACATGAACAACAATGTAAAAAGTAGCGGGTTGCAATATTTTGTCTCCCTCGTGTCTCTTTCTCGCTCTCTCTCTCTCTCTCTCTCACTTTCATTCTAAAAAACGACGCGATCTTACCTTGTTTGAAACCTTCACTGCCTTGTCTACTGAGTGGTCGCGCGAATGCCTCCTCGGATGCTAAAGATCGAAGAGGAAAGAGAGAAGAAAAATTGAATATGTATTGTCAGAAATGTAATAAAATGGGGAGAGTATACAGGAATGATTGGTTGAAGAAATAAAGAAAGAAAGAAAGAAAGAAAGGGGGAATAATGAAGATTTACCCTGCGCGGATGTACTCGGTGTCGGCTCAGGTTCTCGCTTGACCCTGGTGGTCGGTGGATCGGGGGGATCGGTGCCGTTCTCGGTGGGTTCGGTAGAGTCCTTTCTCGAGGATGCCGAGCTGGGGGTCGAGGCGGCGTTCGGATGGTTGTTCCCGGTCGGGGTGGTGCAGTTGCGACTACCGAGGTTGGTGGCACCGCTCGCGCTGGCCTCGCTCTGAAAATCTATTCCCATCTTCATTTCCATCATTTCCGGTGAGCCCTGAACGAGGTCGGAGCAATTCTGGAGGTCTTGAACGAGCGATGGCGTCTCGCCGATCGGCGTGTCCGAGGAGCCGCTCAGCTTCCTCGGCCTACCTCGCTTCCTCTTCGGTGCCGTGAGCGCTGAACCGAGCAGCGGATGACTCGACATGTGGAACCTCTTCTGGGGCAGGTGGTGATGCTGGTGCAGTCCCGTCTGGTTTATTCTGTGCAGATTTGGCGGCTGCTGCGACGACGCCGACGAATTCGGGTTGCTCAGCAGCGAGGACGTTATCGTCGGCAGGTCGCACTTCTCCTCGTTCACCTCCGTCAGGCCCTTTATCCTCAGCGACTCCGCGACCCTCAGGAACGCCGTCAGTCTGTCCTGGTCCACGCTCACCTCACCCCGATACATGAAATCCAACAGACTCCGCATGTCAACATACGGTACGTCCTTCAGAATCACGATCGGGTGCTTGTCAGGGTGACCCGTGAACAGAGCCTTCCAAAACAAAAAACACATTTCCTCATTTTATTTCTCTTTCTAAATATAAACGTGTCCACGAACATTTCTCAAAAGTTCCATTTATATTATCCTTATAAAATAAATACACAAATGTTAAACTTTAAATCACGTAAAACAATATATTCAAAAACTGAAAAGTTTCATTATACCCCAGTGTTACGAAATTTCATAATTCACGAACCATACAGCAATTTGAAATTTTACGCTTTTTTCACATGTATGAATTAATATTTTGCTATTCTTCTAGGCGTATACTTCATATATTGCACTCTATTCTGATTAATTGATTAGAGGTTTCTATTTTTTTTAAATATAGAATACACCCGCACCGACATTTTATTATATAAAAGTATTTTGACACGATATTATAGATTAGAAACTATTCACTTTTCGTATGATTAAATATTTCACTGGAACTGACACTCAAATGCACTTGTTGAATTGCTACTAAATGTTTTTCGGTAACGAACTTCCGGGCGAGACCCGGCACGTCTTACCCCGACACTTTCTACCGGGCTACTGATTCCAAATTACATCATTAAATCGAACAATTAAAACCGTATTCGGTTTTTCCCAGGACCTCGACCGATCACCATGGAAACACTAATGACCGAGGGGTTAATGAGAATTTGAAATTTTTTTTCCTCGTTACGCTCGACGAATTATCTCTTTTTTTTTAAGATCCTCGAACTATTCAGGTATATTCGTTCGGGTACATTTGATATAAATAATAAATTTTTCGCTAATCGTAAATAGGAAAATCTCAAAATTTCAAGTGGCGATATCTTTTCGTGTCCTCGACGATATCGACTTCGTATAATAATTCCCGAAAATGTTTGCAAGACGAAACGAATGATTCAAACATCATCGTCATTATTTCCAAAGCAGTGCACGTTGAATTTTATTTTCAATTACTAGATATTAGACAAAAGTTAATGCGCTCCGTATAATAAGCTCTATTCCCCATGTATTTTTTAATACAGGATATAAATATTTGAAGCGAGTTAAAAAAAAAAAATGTATCGTCAGAAATAAAAAAAGGAGAATTTATTTAGTATAAAATCATGAATTTAGAGAATGAATGAACGGAGATGGTTCGATTACCTGAAAGTAAGGACTGCAGGCGGACAAGACCATCTTGTGTGCCCTGAGCAACTGGCCCTCGACGGCGAGGGTGACATCGACGAAGGACTCGTCGTGGAGCAACTGATCGAAAACGGACAGCAGATTGCTCTGATGGTTGTTCCAACGCAGACAAAATCTCTGCGACGCCATCGCTTCGCTTCTCAGATCCGCCAGGTTACCGTTTATATCAGCTAACATCAGACCAACAATAATTCACTGTTGGCGTGCCGTCGTGGATTCCGCTCTTCCGCGTTATCGACGGCCTTACTTTCGTTACTTCTACACGATACTGGTCCTCTTGATTCTTCCGTCATTGACCGAGCTTTCGTTCGGCTCCCTCAGTTCCCGTGACCTGAAAAAGTCGAATTAATTTCTCCATTTATTTCATTAACCTATTTTTAACCCTCATTATTCAAAATAATAACACAATTTTACAATTTGTGCAAAATATTTGACAAAATCTATATTACGGAGAGACCGATCGATTTGAGGAGTGGAAAACGAGGGATAAAAAAGAGGAGCGAATAATTTATTTTGTAATAATATGAGAGGGCGGAGTGGTTGATTTTCCGCGGCCCGTTTCGCTCAACCTTGGAATTCAAACGCAATGATTAGAGTCCAGCGGGGACGACAGGTAGAGAGAAACGCGCTCGCGAGACCGTGGGCGACGGAAAACGAGGAAAGAATCTCGGTAGCGGTGAGAAAAGCGAGGATAAGGCGCGAGAGAGCTCAAGCGCGATAAATAACAAGCACCGCGGGCGCGCGCTATCTCAGTTTTTCTCGTCGTAGTTTTTCTCGTGAGCCTGCGCGAGGATTCGTAGGTGTGTTCGACCCTGATGATGCCAGCGTAGAAAAAAGATAAAGAATAACGCTTCGCGTAGGTGAAACGTTTTTTTTTCTTTTTTTTTATCTCCTTTTACGACGCACGCAAGCGATTTTCAACGCTCGCCATTATTCCCTTTCGTTCTGCACCTCTACGTTCTTCCTACCGAGGAAGCTCGACGAGCTCGTCTCTGTCTCTCTCGGATAACGACGTGTGGAAACGCCGGGTCGCGAAATCCCTTTTTCGACGCGTCCGAGTCATCGCGCATATTACGCCTTCACCCGGCGCGCGTACATAAACGTGCCGCGATGAAACATCCGATTGCTCAATCGTTCGTGACTCGAAGATCGAGACTACGAAATTACGTTTTTTCTTCTTTTTTTTTCATTCATCGTCTCGATCGATTCGCTACTAGAATTCAAATACTTAAAGATTCTCGCAAATACATCTCTACTCCAAATAATTTTTATAAAATTCATTTAACCAACAATTTTATACAAGTATCCAGAGTTTGATAACTCTGAAACTGTTTAGGTTTAGTGAATTAAAAAAAAATTGATAAATAATTTATCACATCGAATTAATTTTAAAAAATCAAATTAATATTAATCAATAAAGTGTCCGGGATTAAAAGCATTTGTATAACAATGAAATAAAATCCACTATCGTGATTTCTCTCAGTGCACGAGATTGAATCTTATTTAAATAATTATTATCCCGATTGATTTTTCATCCTGGAATAAAATATAAATCTCGTATCTCGAAAATTTGAATCGAACGAGCGTTATCAATTTCCCATTAGTTCGAACAAAAAAAAACAATAAATCTTGGAAATGGAGGCTTTATGCTGGAAGGCACAGGTTTTTATTTGAAATCAAGAGCGAAAAATGTTTCGGGCGGTGGCATGCATCGTGGAAATACGAGATGGAGAATCGAGTATACGTATGCACGTAGCAAAAATACATTTCTGAAGAAGCGGCGAGGAGAGGCCGAGAGCATGAGGGAGGGAGGGAAGAAAGACAGGGGGAAGCCAGACGAGAGCCAGACTCCCTCGAATGCCAGACAGGCGAGACGCGTCTCTCTCGCGTTCTCCTCAGCGTTCTTCACCCTCGCTTCTTGCAGCTACCCTCGCGATAAAAAAGCCAGGTGAGTGTGAGCGCGAGGGTGTGCGCAAAAGCTCCGCAGACGTGTCATCGAGGAAAAGAGAAGAAAAAAAAACGAAAGAAAAAAAACGAAAAAGATGGGAGAAAAGTGGAAAAGTGAGACTCGATAATTCTTTCTCCTTCGTTCTTCCTTTTTTTCACTCTCTTTTCTTCTCTCCTTTCCACTTTTCTACACACACACACGGTCTAGCGCGAAACTTGTTCTCTCGCGGATTTTTGCAGAATCTTTCAACCTCGTTACGTGCTTTTTTCCCCCCTTTCGTTATTCTTTTTTTTCCAGTCTTGCACGGCGCCAGGGCGTTTCAGATTCCTCTTCATCCGATTCCAACCCCGCGAACCCTCTCTCTCTCTCTCGCCTCGGAAATCAATAGCATTTTCTACGCATTTGGATCGATAGTCCCCGGCAACTGCCGAGCTTCCTCCTCCGGAGACTCTCTTTTCCTCTCGCCGCATCGCGAGAATTTTTAACCGGTGAGAGCGGCGTCTTCAAATAAGATTTAAAACGAGTGTGGAATTTAAAGCGAAATCTTTGAAAATGAAACGCAAAAAAAATGAATTTTCAACAGTCCTGCATCCAGAAAAAATATTATAAATGTATATTTAGTTGATTTGTATTTTGTTACTTCAACCATGCAATTCTCAAAACATTTTAAGAGACGAATTGCAATGATAACAAGACCTAAACGTCTACATATTTGAAATTTTTTTTTTAATTCCGTAAATACATTTTCATAGTTTCGGAATTAAATCCATCTCTAAAACAATTAAAACAATGTAAAATGGAGTAAATATTTACTTCTGTAAAAACTAATATTTTATGAAGTACACTCTCAGCTAAATTTGTACTTATTTTTTCAAAAGTAAAATTAAAATGTAATAAACTTCTAGGAATCTTATCGTCACATAAGTGGGGTCATCGATCTACAATGTTGAGATAAATGTTATGAGTATTGCTCATATATTTAATTACAGTCCATGATTACTCATTTCTGTGACATTGCAATTATTTGATAAAATTACTTTTACAACTATTTTTAAAATACATAAATTCTCGCGTATTTATTTATTCTCTATAATCTCTATTTTTTCATAAATTGTGTCGATTAGTTGGAATGCCTTTGGTCTAGCCTGCAGCTCGCTAGAACTACTTCAGGGAGGTGTAAAAGATATCAGCTGAGAAATAAGGTCAATTTTCAACTGATAATAACGACCATTTCGGATATCACTTTTCACAAATTTTGTAATCTCGAGAGTTCTTTTTTCTTCTTCCATCAAGAATGCTATGTAGAAACATCGGGGTTTGGTGGAGAAACAATGAAAAATTCGGTGAAAACGTCACAAGATTAAATGAGAAAATAATGGACGTGAAATGAAAAAAAAAGAAGAATGTAAAAATATGAGATTAGGGAGAGAAAAAAATGCTCACGAGTAAAACAATGTGGGTTATTATCGCTGTCTTGAAATTTTGGAGCTCTCGCTAATTGAGGTTTTCATTTGGAAAACGCGCAGCAGGACTCAGCGCCGAGACTCGGGAAAAGAAAATAATAAATCCGCGAAGGAAAAAGATGCAACGGGAAGGAGAAGAAAAATAAGAAGTCGGGATTTGTCGAGAGGTGCGCCCAGGTAAAGAGAGTGTGCCGCGTATGGCAACCTCGACCTTGAACGACCTCGTTAATTCCAACGTGAGGAAGCTCGATCGTTTCACGGTTAACGGTGCGAACCTTCGAACCTCCGCGAATCTCTCTCTCTTTCTCTTCCATCGCGTCTCCTTCCTCTTATTTTGCTGGAAATCGTGATTGCGCAATGACTGAGAACCGCAAACGTCGAAAGATGCGAGATCGTAATCGATGATCAATCTCATAAAAGACAAGCGCTTTTATTGTACGAATAATTAATCGAAAAACTCGCGAAATATGAAAAATTAACCATGAAAAGTCATCAGTCATTGCAGATCTACAAATCTATAATATTGTTTTTTTTATTATAATTATTTTGATGCAGATTTAAAATCTCGATTCGTAGTCAGATGGTCAAAACTGTTTTTCCTCGAATGTTTAAAATGTACAAAGTTTCATGAAAAATGAGATGAATCTTTCATCATTTTTTTACAAAAATTACTATTTTATTGTATCATGATAACAGTTTGAATATTATTAAAAAAAATTTTATAGAAAAATTCAATTCTGACCATCTCACAATCAAAATGACTACTTTATATTTAAAAAAATAATAAAAATTATTAAAAAATAGTAATTTTTGGTTCAAAATAATATAAATAAAATAAAATGGAGATGGGTCGTGAGAGAAAAATAGGAAAAAAAATGGCTCGAAGGTGAAAAGAAGAAAAAGCGAAGAAATTAACGATGCCTCGGGGTGACGTTTGTTCTGTGAAACGATCAACGATCCTAATGAGCGGCGAGGTGTGGAAATTCGTTGGGAAGTGAGAAGGCGATGCGCAGGAATCGCGTTTCGAAATTTATAAGGGCGAGAAGAAGGAGGAGGAAGAATTTTCGTCTACGTGCTACGGAGGTTTCGAAACGTCTTGGTTTCCCGTTTCACGGGAGGTCTTCCCCCGTTCGACCGGGAGGGAAGAAGAAGAAGTCAAGAAAGCGAGAATGTAGGTAGATGTCTCTCTCTCTTTCTCTCCTCCTCCTCCTCCTCCTTTTTTCCCTCTCCCTTCGCGACGAGGAAAGAAAAGCCGGCTCTCTCGCGAGTTATAACGGTGCCTCGATGGGAACGACGAGAGGGAGCGCAGCCCGGAATGCATCGGAAATTTATCCACGCGCCCGAGCACACCTCTGCATTATTATATCGTTCCTTTTTTTCATTTACTAACCAAATTTATATATATCTCTCTCTCTCCCTAAATAATACAACCTCCAACGGAACTTTACAACCTTTATGAATGAATTTCTCAAACGATTCATCGACAAAGCGCCCAAACGTTTTTCTCTCTTCTATTTTTCGATTCTCCATTCTGGGTGTACTTTGCATATTTTTTATGGATGTCTATTTATGTATTTCCAATAATAACACTCGGATCGCCACTTTAAATCGTCTCTCGTCTAAAAATACAATATTGAAAGTAAACCTTTCAAGCTCTGTCAAAGAAGTTTTTTCGAACAGTTCACGAATTGACGGTCCAAGAATCCTCATTATTTTTAAACTTGTATCCAGTGCAAATTTACGAAATATCCATAAGAAGCAATGTTAAATCTCAACAACTTTAGCGCTTGATAACTTTTAAAACACTCGGTGAAACAATTTCAAATTTCCCACAATACTTTTTTTTATATACTTAAAAGAAAAATATCAAAAATTCATTAAATTATCATATTTTAAAAAATATCGCTCAATACATCTTTAAAATCGCATAACACGTTGTGTCATTTCGAGGGAAATCAGTGGCCAATGAGAATCGCGGAAAAGATGCTCCACGTGTCTCGTCTTTTAGGAAATAATGAGGGAAAAAAAATGAAATTTGTACGAAGCGTCATGGCGTTGTGGTCTGCCGGTGGTTGGTTCTGACTCGAAAAGGCGTAAAAGAAATTGTTGGGCAACCGGTAATGGAGGGCCTCAACCGTGTAACGGTTCATCGCCGAGACCCCACGACCGAACTGGAACGCAGCGCGAGCAAGCTCTCTCTCTCTCTCTCTCTCTCTCTCTTTCTCTTTTTCCCTTAAATCTTACAGGTGGCCGTAGCACAAAAATATTCGAGGTCGTCGTCGTCGTCTTCGTTGTTGACTTTGAATCGTATACCGTAAGGCCTTTCGGCATAAAATTATTCAATTCCGTACGACACGCACCGAGTGATATTAATCGTCTTTTTTTAGACAAAAAAACACAACCGGAAATTCTTCGCTTTGGAAGCGACGTCGAGACATGCAGGGACTCCGCAAAGAAAAAGAGAGAGAGAGAGAGGGAAGAAACATTTTTTACGAAAGAAGGAAAACATCATCGATCATTTGAGACAATTTTTCCAGCTTTTTTTCAAATCGAGGACAAAAAACACATGGAGGTGAATAAAAAAAATGATTTTTTTTTTCGTTAATGAACACTATGAACTATGAAATATCGTGAACCGGTGATAACTGTAATGGGAAGGGATAAAAAATGAATGGCGATCGTTCGGAGGTCTCGCGCAGCTTTTAGAAAGGAGGAAAGAGGCAATTTCATCGTTTTTACGCGGAATCGCATAAAAGCGATGGAAATCTGGCTCATCGCGACTAAAAACCCTCGGACCGTCCGGTCGCGAGTCAGGATCGGCGCGTATTACGCGCGCGGAAAAAGAAGAAGGGGAGGAGAGAGAGAGAGAGAGAGAGAGAGAGAGAGAGGAAAAAAATAGTAGTCGGTCGTCGCGTTGTCGTCGTCCTCGGCGAGAGAGCATCGCGGGTGCGTCCACGTAACCGTCGTCACCGCGTCCCGAGCTCGTGTGTGCGCGCGCGCTCGTGTCGATGAGCCAACACACTCGCGAGACGCGCGCGAGAGGAATTCCACCGTGACTGCAGGACTCGGCCATCCGCCACTGCGGAACGACGCACACCGAGCGATACCGAACTCGCCCATAACTCGCCTGCTTTTTCTACTAGTCCCATTGCAGGCTCCCAAACTGATGACCATTGCATAAAAATTCCCTTAATTAAGGAGGTTGGCTACATAAAACGAAATGATGAAAATTCGTTCAAATTTGGAGAGAATATTCTTCCATATGAAATACGTGAATACAATTTTTTT
>JAPYYW010001386.1:0-30008 GCA_030522545.1 Cremastinae sp. A BG-2022a | reverse complement strand
CCGACGATTTTGGGAAATAATATGGCATCGTAAAATGAACGGCCATTTTTGCTTATTCTCCTATGCCGTGTCTTCTCCTTTTCTCTAACCTCCATAGTGCGAATAATTATCTGTCAATCTCGAATTTTTGTGATAAACGAGATATATACTTATTTGCTTGGACAATCATTCAAGCTTTCACAAATATCGCAAAGTTAAGAAATAATAAAATCAACAGTTCTTTTTAAAATTCATATTGATTTGTGTAACGTACGATCGTGCGAATGACGTTTGAACTTCTATTGTGCGAAAGTGACTTATATAATGACAGCAGTAAATGTCAACATTTCTTCATTGTGACAGTGACCATTTCGTTATAATATACGTTTGAATGTTAATGTTTGAACGAGCAAGTAATAACGTTTCGATCTAATTGTTGTCATTTTACGAAAAATTAACTTGCTACATCACAAATTGTACTGGAGTGCAATTCTATAAACAAGTATGACGTTCAACGAGAGTTAACCTCAAATTTTTAACAAAAACGATGAGTAAAAGTTACGAAGCAATTATTGACGTCTGCTGCGTGTAATCCTGATGGGATGGCAGGCATAGAGGAGGTTTCGGAGCTTGCTAAGTTATTGAGAAAAAATGGGGACACTGTACTCAGCGGAGCCAGCAAATTATCACTTTCCACAAAATTGCTGCACAATCTCAATGATTTATTCTTCATCATTGTCGACAACAAGGAAGAGTTTGACAGCTCCTTTCAAGTCTGCAGCAGCTCTAGGAACGACCTGTTCAGAGATCTCAAATTTTTGCACGACTTTGTACAAAAGACCGTTTGGCTCAAAGTCTCTCAGAGCAGCGGCGATCCAAGACTTAATATCGATATCAGTAAATTCAGACACCTAAAGGTTTTGGAACTTCAGAAAGTCTGCATCGATTTGGTCAGCGGAATACAAGGAGTTAGAGGACAATTGGAGAGCATTTCTTGCTCCGGCGGAGGAGGCGTCGGCACTGTCGGAAGATTGCTAGGTAACAATTCGATAATTCTACGCTACGATTATAACCTACCGAGTAATAATACAAACAAATGAAAATAATTCTTTAGCGTCTTGTGGGCGCGATGCTGGAGCCGGCTTCGTTTGGCCCTCCCTGAAACGCCTCGTTTTATCTTACAACGGTCTGGGGCGTCTGGACAAATCTCTCGAACTGGCGCCATGGTTGCAAACCTTAGATTTCAGCCACAACCTTCTGGTCAACACTAACGAATTGGATTGCTTGCCAAGTCTAAAATATGTTAATCTCGGATACAATAGATTGGAATCGTCACCCACGTTCAACATGGCCACTTACCACACCCTTCAAGTTTTAGTTCTGAAAAATAACTACATTCAGGATTTGAATGGTACAATCTTTATCACATGCATGGGATTATCTTGAAAATTTATAAAATTAGTTGATGTACTGAATTCTAACGAGACTATTTTAATAGGTTTGCAAGGTCTCGATTGCTTGGCAGAGCTTGATCTGTCGTACAACTGTCTGACCGATCACTCATGTCTCTGGCCACTAGAAACGATGTCGGCACTGTTGTGGGTCACCTTGGAAGGAAATCCTCTCTCGTATCATAAAAAACACAGACTGCTTACCATCAAGCATCTTCATTCTGCCTTATCCGAAAGCAAGGTATTAATATAGAGCTCAGCACGGTTTAAAAATCAACATAAAGGATTTTAATCACAAAGCTATTTTTTTACAGTTTGTTTTAGATCACGAGCCTTTGAATAAGATGGAAAAGTTAACAGTCTCGCGAAATCGCATTTCCATGATAAGGTCAGCTCGTTCACAATCCAAAGAGGATTTAGCGTCTTTGACTACCTCTGTAGCTTCAGTTGCGATGACAGAGTGCTCGGAAAATCCAAATCACATGGACTTGACAACGAGTTACAAGTCTGAGATAGCGGAGGGCTCTGAAAAAATGATTACGCGAAATAGACGAAAAAAATATGTCAGCGAAGCAATTATCACGGAGGATGAAAATAAGGACGATGCATCGAGTATGTCAGTCAGTATAATTTCGTCGACTCCGCTGGAAACTTCGTTTGACCACTTGGAAACGAAAAAACAAATTCTCGCGTTGAGAAAAAGATTCGGCGATGACAAATGGTTGTCCAGCAACTCGGGTTCGTTTATCCAAGATATAATGGGCCTGGAAAAGCCAACGATGACCATTTCGGAAGGCTTAGACTCGTTGCAGCTCAGTTCGGAGCCGAAAGTCCCACCCATTGTTGAATCATCGCCAAAATCAGTCGCTGTTAGCAACCCGATTCACTGTTCGACCGATTTCTCAACCGATTCCGCTGTCGGGAGTATAGAATCCTCGACAGACGAGACCAAGGACGAAACCGTAGTTCCGTCTTCCACTGAAAGACTTGAACGTTACGAAGTCGAAGAAACCATTACTGAAACAGACACCGATAAAATGATCGAAGAAGCTTCGCCAAAAATTGTTGAAATTCCGTATGATCCGGAGCAAGGTGAGAATAGTAATTGTTTCAAATTTTTTTGGCTTTTTTTCTATTGAATAATAATATCATTAATTCTGTATTTTACTCTTTGGTGTTGCAGAGAAAGGTGAATTATTTTTGGTTCAAACGAAAACGATGGACGACGAGACGCAAGAATTTTTCCTCATCATAACGCCCGAGTAAGTTTGGTAAATTTCTTATTCTTGATACGAATTTCTTGTAATTTATTATATTGCGCTAATTTTTTGCAGAGAAATCGTAGAGAGAGATTCGATCACTGGACAAGTAAGATATCGATGGTCGACCAATACCGTCTTGTCTTGTGTCATGGGTCGCGGCGATACTCCAACGGTCGATTTTATTTTCGATACGACACGAAAGGATCGGCAAAATAGAACATATGTAATCGAGAAAGAAGACGCTACAGTAAGTATTTTTATTTTTATTGAGACGAAAAAAGAATCATGCAATAAACGACATACTATTTTTCATCTTTTGCAGAAAATTGTAAACATCTTGGGTGACCTGATCAAGGCTCGTCCAATTTTATTAAAAGTCTTCAAATGTATGAAATGTTCGACACACTTTTCGCAAGACCCAGACTACGTAACTGGAATAACTACAACTTCAATTTCCAGTATGTGCCAACTCGACGAGTCTTAAAATTAAAGAAAAAGGGGTGTGAATCTTATATTAAAAATTTTTTTTTATTTTCATTACAGCCATAAAACCTCCAAAATGTCCAACATGTAGAAGTACGTTGGTCATTCAGACTGATGAATTACTAACACCAGACGTTGAAGATACGAAAAAAGATGGTGAGAAGTTGCCTGTCAAAAGTTCTACTGACGAAAACACACTGGAAGGAAATTTGCAACATTCTGGATCACATTCTAGTATTGGTAAGCGTGTATCTGGTCAACAATAATTTTTTTTATTTTAAACTGATATGCAGTTTTTTTCACAAATACTGAAATGTTTTATCGTATTGATGCCTTTTTTTAAACAGTATTGATTTTTTAATGAAAATTTTTCATTGCCATGAAATTCTTGCGAGTGTATGGATTAGAATATTAAGTACAAGAAATAATTTGAACATTCATTGACGAAGACGTTCATAATCCTGTCGACTTATATTCGATTGATACTTTGTTTGTAAGTTGTATGACTGTGGTTCATTAATTTTCCATTAAGAGTTTCGAAAACGAAAAATATGCCCTACCAGGGATTATTGTAATCGAAATGTAATAATACTTTTTCGCATGTTTGATTATCACTAATGTGTATTTATACAAAACCGGCTTGCTATTTAGAACAAAATAATTAGAAAATGTAGTTTTTGATGTGAAATAGTCTACAGAATTTTTTAAAAGTTGTATTGCAGCCCCACCTTTTCAAGCAAATTTTTCAATATACTGAGAAACAACGTTACAAAAAGTTAGCCAGTTTTTGTATTTATAAAATTTATAAAATGCTTGAAACACGATTAATTTTTTTTTTTCAACTAAAATGAGGCTGATTACACTTTTAAACTGATTTTTAACGCAATTTAAGTATTCTTTTCTTGATGATGACTGTTGAATGGATTTTTTCAATTTTGGAACTATAACATACTAATCCCCCGGTGCAGGTGGAACAGAGGGTGGAGCTATGCCCGTCACCACTTCTCTGGTGCAATTCGACTCTCGCTCCCAAGCTCAAGTCAGCTGTAAGCTTTTAGTCACAATAATTCACATTGCAGCACTTTCTTCATCCTCTCTAAATATTCACGATTATTCATTTTCCCCGTGACGAATCCTCGCTTAATGAAAACTCCATTTCTCAATAGAAGAATAAAAATAAAATATCGAGCACTACACAATTTCTTTACAATTGTTTAAAAATAAAAGATTCGATTCCAAACGATATTTCTCTTGAATTTCCCATTCCTTCATTGAACTCTCGATTCTGCTCATCTACTTACAACTTTCATCATAATATTAACATGATTTCGCTATATTAACATTATTTTTACTATTTAACCACCAAATTGTTACAACTTATACTTTCTGTACGTAAACCTAAAGAAAGGTGTGGAAAAGTCGAGCTTTCACTCTTGTCCTCGTTTCGCAGGTTCAGCAACGAGTCTGGAAGCTTCTCGAGAATCGACACCCTCCGCCAGTACAGTCACGAAACGTTACGAGAGCGACATTGAGATTTTGAGCAATCCGAGTCAGAGTAGTATCGAGGTATTGGACGATGGAACAAAGTTAGTACGATTTTTATTTTTCGTTCCTTTCTTTCATTTTTCGTTGTCTAGCAAACGTAACTAATCCGCTGCGTGAATTTTCAAATAATCTTTGGACTGTATGCTTAGGGCGAGTTCAACGCCGAATAGAAAACGCTCGTCGGAAGAGAGACGCATTGCGATTGCCCCAAACCTCCTAACAATTCCAGATACAGCTCCTGTTATGGCAGGTCTAACAGAAAGTAGTTCCTCAGGTTTGCATCATTTTTCGGCAATAAACAATTTTTCTTTTTTATTTCAATGTCATTATCATTCGTTCTCGTTGCTCAAATTTAATCCTGATATTAAACAATTTTATTTTCACAGGATCATTGACTGACAGTATTTGCACGACGTACGAGAATAAAGTAGCGAGAACTCCCGGGTTGACGGGCAAGCGTCAGAGCAGACAATCGAGTGAAAGCGAGCCGGCTAGTGAACCGAGAGATGCTTCATCGGGTGCGCTCATGCCAATTCTAACTTCGAGGCTCGGAGGTGATTTAATAATAAAAAATGATAAAAGAGATTGAGAAGATACCTGTTTAGAGTAATTTTTAATTCATTATTTTTTTTATTCTTTTTCCATAGGATTGCTTCAGAGCATTAAAATTGGAACACCAAAAGGTTCTCTGATGGAATCTGAGGAGGGACTGGATGTGCTAAATTCTGATGTAGAATATGATTACGAAGATTTCGAAAACGTAGATCACAGGATAAAGTTGCATCTTGTATTGAATGTCTTCGAATACGAAAATGAGAGGCTTCGTATATTTTTAAGGGTATTTTTTTTATATTCAATTCTTATAAAAATATGACATTGCTCTTGGAGGTATTTAGATTAAAATTATTTTTCGAATTCGTTTCAGACCAATATAATAATGGAAGATACAGCAGAACCTTTTCAAGGATGTTTGGTGATATCCAGCTCCAAATGCTATGTGCTAAAAATCATAGGCCCGGAATGGTATGCATATTGTTTTCTTTTTTATTTTTGTTACATTTAATTTTATTTTTTATATAATTTACTATTATCCATGTTAATTTTTTTTTGCTAAATAGCGGTAATCCTCAACGCTGGTTACAAAAAGAAACAAGTTGGATGGTAGATGAAATGTGTTCCGTTTGTCCATTACCGTTCAAGCAAGGAGTATACTTCGAGGTGTGTCGACGAAATATCAAGCATCACAGCGAAAATCAGAAAATTGTGGTCGTTTTCTTGCTCAACGATATGAAGCGAACTTCGGGCTTTCTATACGAGCTGAATGGTAAATATTCTACATGATCATCAATTTGTTTATTTTGGCATACATTTTTTAAATAATAAAATACATTTTTCAGACAAAGCTCCAAGTACTTGGGATTTCAAATCCGATTCTCCTACGCATTGCAGTAAAATATTGAATACTTTGGTTAAATCGTTCTGGGAGATACGATACGTGGCCTTTTTTACACTCGCCACATACATGCGAAACGAAAACGAAGTAAAATTAACAAGTGGTGCTCTGATCGTAACGCAATCTGCAATTTTGCTTGGAAAAAATCTTCAATGGTTATTGTCGGATACAAATCAGGAACTTGATATTGTAGTGGAACGTGCAATAAGCAGTCTGATCGAAGTGGTAATAACTTTCATCAATTTATGTTTGTAAGGTAGTTCTATAGTTTTATCGATTATTTAGAATTTTGTTGAAAAATGGTATAGTCATTCTTTGATATGTTACGCATATGCGTACCAAATTTTAAGATGTTTCACCACGTAGAAAATGAAATATTTATTGTTAAAAATCCAAATTTTCAGTACTCTCCCATAAGAGCCCGTGTTAAATATTACCATTTTCAATCCTAAATATCTTGAAATCTAGATGGTGAACCTTCTTAAAATTTAGCATAGTTCTTTATTGTACTTCAAAGAAGCTTCCTCAAGTTTAAAAAAAAAATCCTAAGATTATGATTTTTTTCAATTTTCATACTTAAGTAGCAAGTACAAGTCACCTTGGATAAGCTTGAATTTAGAGTATATTATTCTTGAAACAATTTGCAACAACTTATCTTAATTGACTTAAGCTCAAAAACCATCTGGTATGGAAATAAATTGAAATAATAACTTTTTGATTTGACTGTACCTACAGAACTACCTTAATATAAATGGCTATAATTTCGTCAATCTATAGTTTTTCGGAACAAGAACAAAATTTACAAGAATTGGTAACAACTTGGAAAGAATACAAAAATGTGAAACAGCGAATACTTTCTTATTCAATGTTTTTCATTTTGTATTTACGGAAGAAATTACAGTCACTTAACTTGTTTATTCATTATATTCTTCTAAAATAATTTTTTTTTCGTTAAAAATTCTTTTTCAGGGCCGCAACAAGTGTACACTCGACTTTAGCTTCATTGACGACGTTGGAGACGTTGAAGACGCTTGGAAAATTATTTTCGTAACCTCCGACGCGGCCGAAGCTGTGATCAGTGCCATCGAAGCACCTTGGGAGGAATTCTTCTCAGTGCCTCTGCAAGTTACAATCAGATCGTGAGATTAATAAACGTTTATGCTAGGAACACCTGCGAAACTCTCATCATGGAGAATTCGAGGAAACGTGTAACAATCGATTGACTGCATCTCGATAATACTCAATCCGATTAAATCTTGATCATGTGTTTGGAGTGTACAAAGGATTGGCAAAACATGAATCTGCGTTAAGCCCTGCGTAATTCCTCGACTGTGATATGTACGCTTGTGCCAACGATATCATGGCTCGTTGTTGATCTTTCGAGGCTGCTCGAAGCCTCGTTATTATCATATGTAAAATATCAAAATATCCGTCGCTCTGTTGTGCGGCTTGTAAATAATTTTTTTGAAGTAGCACAAAGACCGAATTTAACGCTGTACCTTCTATCAAACGAAATATTAGATCAATTTTATAAATGCGTATACGTAAAAATGCAACAAATATCCGAACGTTGGAAAAAGATGAAAAAACTGAGCTTGAATAACAAAAAATCGAACTTGGGAACATTCTTTTCTCTCGTTATGTTTAAATATTTTATCGAATATGTATCTTTAATCACTCAATAAATGTCTTTTTTGTCTTTTTCACTATTTTTGCTATAAAAATAATTCATAAAGTTGGCCGATTATCAGCAGTGTTGATTATGAAATAACTTTTTCTGCACATACTATATACTCGATTGTATATAAACACGTATATTATAACGAACAGTGATATTCACACAAATGTGTATAAACAGAGTTTTTATAGCAAATTGAGCGAGTCTATAGATTTCAAGTTTTATTGGCCGCGATGTAAGTTGTATAAAAATTAAGATTCCGACTGATGTATCTTATAGTGTCTCGCGAATGTTTGATTGGATGATTAAGATTTAAAAAATTAAGTTTTACATAAGTTTGCGAATGTAACAAAAAATATTTATGCCAATGCAATCGGTGGTGCTACTTACACATTTTGAAAATTCAGTATCCACGTTTAATAAAAGCCTCAAAGACAGTTTGTTGCTCGAAAGGAATATTATTCGCAACGCTTTTACTTGCCATTATTTTTGCGTTTCGTTCTATAACGATCTTCGCAGCTGCATACATTATTTTTTTTAGAAATAACAATTGTCGTCGCCACGAGAGAAAAAAAAATGCTATTTTAATAATCGTGGGTTGTTAAACGTCAAATATGTTCTCAAAACACAATAGTTTACCAAATGTTTAGCACCTGTCTCACGTTTGAATTTTCAGATCGTTTTGTACCGAAGTTGACACCGAGACTAGTCGCATTAGAAGCTCCGTGGTTCTACACGCGAACCGAACGTTATTTTTCTAAAAAATATATAATAAAATAAAACGTAAAACTAATAAACAAATTATTAATCTTTTCCAATGGACCCACTAATTTCTTTGCTCAAGATTTTTTCGTCTTTATTAATATTTCTCCTGGCTGGTATGGTTTTTTTTTGTTTCGATTTTTATAATTATTCGATATTTTATTTGCTATACAGCAGAACTTATTTTTCATTATTTAGTCGTGGTGATGATATTATTTTAATTTTTTATAGCGAAAAATACGATAGCTGCTTATGGATACTCTAGACGATGTGAGTTTCTGAAAAAGTTTTGGAATCTCGATTGAATCGATCAAAATGGTTATTTTGTTTATTTCTCTCAGTGCAACATACATGGCCACGAGATTATAAATTTTGTGCGGGAAAGCTTCAATCTCCAATTCCTATATCGTCATTCAAATCTGTGGTTTTGCCACTGCCAGCTCTGGAAATGAATGGTTATCAGGATTACATCTCTGGCACTATTCGATTGAAGAATAATGGTCATTCTGGTAAGCAAGATCAGTGCAAGCAACCTTTTTTAAAAATAAATTAGTAAAATGATTTTTAGAAAGTTGTTTTTTCGTTCAATTTTTCGTTCAGTGGCTCTGAGTGTCAACAAAAAGAATTCACTGAAAAAAATGCCTTACATATTTGGTGCTATGTTATATCCTGGTCAGAAGTACGAATTGGAGGGTCTTCACTTTCACTGGGGTTTAAAAAATAATCGTGGCTCGGAGCACATTTTGAATGGAGTTAGGTAATAATGAAAAAATCTTCGACGTCAATTTAGATTTTTATGATAGTATTTTTTTAACAATTTGTGCCTGATCGTTTTATTAGATTTCCCATGGAAATGCACATTATTCATCGTAACACAAAGTATTCTCATTTCGATGAAGCTCTGGAGTACGAAGATGGCTTAGCTGTGGTAGCTATTTTTTTTCAGGTAAATAAAAAATTTCATTTTAAATAAAACAAAAATTAATAAATTTCGAAATGTAAAATAACTGACTATTCCATATAATTAAAAAAAATTTCAACCTCGAGTACGAAGATGGGTTGTGTTACCAATTTTTTTCAGGTAAATAAAAAATTAAATTTTAAATGAAACAAAAAATAATAATTTTCGAAAAGTAAAAAAAAAACTGACAATTCCATATAATCAAAAAAATGTCAACCTCGAGTAAGAAGATGGCTTAGCTGTGTTAGCAATTTTTTTTTAGGTAAATAAAAAATTACACTATAAATAAAACAAAAAATGATAATTATCGAAATGTAAAAGAACTGACAATTCCATATTAATTTAAAAAAAAACTCAACCTCGTTAAAAATGTAACAACTGAGAAAATGTTATTAATTTGTTTATTTCAATTGATAGTTACAAGACGAGAACAACGATCGTTTATCGCCCATCGTGAAAATTTTACCAAATCTCCGATGGATGGATTCAGAAGAATCCATGAATGAGTCTTTCCCCCTTGAATTTTTAATACCAAGTGATATTGGAGTTTATTACACGTACAGAGGTTCCTTGACTACACCCCCTTGTAACGAAGTCGTCACGTGGATTATATTTTCGACTCCAGTTGCAATATCGTTCAGACAAGTACGTAATTATGAAAATTCAACAAAATCCAATCACTATGAAATAATTATATAAAATAAACCAATTTTTAAAAAATTAACATGAAAATGTGCAATTATTTTAAAACTTTTCGAAATAATTTTTAAACATAGATTTTTAAAAGATTTTTTTTTCAGATGGAAAAGTTTAGAATGTTATCGACCGGTGAAGCTGTAATGGCAGATAATTATAGACGCTTACAGGACATTGGTAATAGAAAAGTTTACTTAAGACGCTTGTTACCAATTTTTTCTACTGACAAGGCAATGATAAATTTGAACGTGTCACAGTTGGATTGGTTTTGGAGATGAAATAATTATAATTATATATTTTTAAATGTTTTTATTGGACAATAATAAAATATTTATAATTATAATAGTAATAATAAAACACAAATAATATAAATAAATTATTACGTATTTTGTTATTTTGGTCGAGAAAAATGTTTAAAAATTGTTTCACCTTGTTTGTCGAATCTTGAGTCACGATAAATTCCTGCTGTAACGTTCGATGGTACTTAAAACTTGTTCCAAAGTATTTTACCGCGATGTAAAACTACCCTTCAACATCGAAATTTGTCATTTTTACGTTACCACGTCAAGATAATTTGGCGAATCACCGCGTCTTGAAATGGCATCTCACGCGTGTGAAATTTTGATAAAATACAATAATAGCTCGTTTTTCCTTATTCAATATTCGTGAGGTGAATTAATATTATTTTTACGAATCATGAATTTGCAATATTTAAATCAATCGCGTTCTTGAACTATCTAATGGGTTTGCACTATCACCTTGAATTCTTCCATGAAAATCCTTAAAATTTTCCTCTTACTTTTCTTCATTTAAAAAATTCTCAAGTATGAAAGTGTTTTTCTTTTCAAATAAAAAAAGAGATGCTTAAAAATTCAGGATTATAGTCAAATTTTATTATATTTCTATTGCGAGGAATTAAGTGAAATTACGGATCAATATTGAAAATTCCAAAAATTAAAAAAAAATGAATGAATTTAATTATTTAAATAAATTATGTCAATAATATTCAAAGTTAGAAAAATACAGAAATCAATAAAATCATATTTACCTCTTTTTTATGTTAAATATGATGAATTCTAGATACTTGAAAATGTAAAAACGAATTTTTTCTGTGAAATTCGAAGTTAAACACAATGTCGGTATTAAATTATTTGGCTTTCTTCTTTTATCGCGTGTTACTCAAGGCTGTCGATATTTCGAAGTTTTAGTCCAGTACGACGATAACTTTCTTCCATTGCTCAGGTAAGCTCGAGTATTTTGCCGTCTCGCGGGACGATCTTTGAAGGTCCAAACGCAGAGTGGATACCCCCGTACCTCGTAATCGCGAAAACTACGGAATGAGTGGCTATGAATTATTCCACAGACCATGCTCTTGCCTCCACATTCTCCTGCCTTTGCTCTCCACTTTTTTTCTTACCCTTTTATATATTTACGCGCACGTACATAAAGTATGTAATATTTTAGAATTTTCATCCAAGACTTTGTGTGAGAGCTGAATACATAGAAATTCTCCTCGTGTAACAACGATTAATTTACAGAATAAATCTTCGAAACACGAATTTATTCAAGAACTTAACTTCGCTCATAATAGCGTATTGAATAACATATCATCAAGTACAAAAATATTTTCAAGCAAAATCTTCAGGCATAAAAAAACTTTTTAAAATACTTTTATAATTGTTGTATGGAATTCATTAAAATTATTATTGTAATTTGATTTATATTTACTTTTTAAATAATCCTCATCTTTATTTTTATTTCTTTTATTTTTAGTTTGATTGTTTTATTTCTTGTATTTTTTAAATAATTTTATTTTCATTTAGAAATTGAAAAAATGTATTATCTTGAATTATTATTTTCTTTAGGTATTATTTTTTATGTTGCTGCAGAACTTGAATCTCTCATAAATTCTAATTCAATCTTTTTTTTATTTCTTTTATTTTTAGTTTCATTGTTTTATTTCTTGTATTTTTTAAATAATTTAATTTTGATTGAAAAATTGAAGAAATGTATTATCTTGAATTATTATTTTTTTTATTATATATTTTTTATGTTGCTGCAGAACTTGAATCTCTTATAGATTTTAATTCAATCTTTTTTTATTTATTTTATTATTAGTTTCATTATTTTATTTACTGTATTTTTTAAATAATTTAATATTCATTTGGAAATCGAAATAATGTATTATCTTGAATTATTATTTTTTATGGTGCTGCAGAGCTTGAATCTCTCATAAATTCTAATTAAAACTTTAGTGTCTCGAAAAGGGAAGTTCTGTGGTTGGGTTATTGTCTCGATTCCGTCGTTGAAAAATATAGTCGACAAGTTTTCGTGAAAATTTGTTCCTTATGAAGCCAAGATAGAGAGCAAGTCTTCACGTTTTTAAATTGACAATAAGGTTGACGAGGTTGACAATTGTCTCCCGAGACTCCGTTGGCGCTTATCTCGAATTCGTAAATTTACCATCGAGAAAGCTTTCGATGCGCTCCCCGAAGAATTGGCCCTCCATCCGGATGACTAAACGTACGCCCGGGTGGAAGAAAACGTTACAATTTGTTTCGAGTTGCAGCTGCATGGTACTTGGCACCTTCAGTGGCAGTGGCCAACCGGGACAGCGATGATGGCTCCGAAGATCGAAAGAATGAGGGAAAGAACCGCAGTTCTCGAGGATTGCCGAATCACTGCAGAAATATTAGTTCCCCCCTCTTTTCTCCATCCAGCCACGATAGCTCGAGCTATTCCATTTTGCTTTCTTTTTTTCTCTCTCTCTTTTATCCTTTCCGGGCGATTTTTTTTTCTTAGACAGACAAAAAAAATTCGTTCAATCTGCAGCGAGAAAAGTTACGTGGATATAATGAAAATTTGATTTCCCAGTTTTCGATATTGTTTTCAACATAACTTTTTCTATGAATTCGAATATGAATTAAAATTACTAATCGTTTTTGGGGTGCGTTGGGTATACATTTTTTTTTATTTGTAAATATTTTTTAGCTGCTTTTTGTCAACTTTGTGTCAGACATTTTTATTTAACAATGTAAACTTTATCCATGTCTTTGAATAATATAAAAATTTTCTATTAATTAATTATAGTAATAATATTATAAATAATTATACAAATTAAATTTTTCTTGTTGATATAATACAGTTATTTATTCAGAATTTTGTCAGTTTTTTTTTAAGAAGTGAAATTTTTCAATGGCTGACAGTATAAACAAAGATATTTTTTTGATTAATTAGGATGACAGTAATCATTGCAATCATTCAATTCGAATGATTACTATATTAAATATGATTTGTAAAATAAAAAATTTCTCATGATTCCTCTATTATGAAATAGTAATGTATTGTATAACGTACAAGCTTCTATATGGATGAATGAAAGTATGAGCCAAGAAAGAGATTTTCGATTAATCATTCCTCTCAAAGGGATGAGAGAATACGAAAAACTTTTTTATCAGGCGGCTTAATGACGATAAAAACAGGAATACGGGAATAATTTAGGACAAAGGGAAAATGACCTCTCAGTACAAAAAGCAAAGGAAGAAAGCTCGAAGCACTGTCAGCAAAATTTTATTCGCATTAACGATCTTCGCTTCGTAGCTGGCTTTGGTTTATTAGCATTTCTTTTCCTTTTATTGAACGTTTTCAGCTGTTCCCAACCCAGATTATTTTCTTTCATCCATACTATCCGTTCGTTCTTTATTTTTTCTGCATAAAAAATCATTCTCTCATTTATGGAGTGTTGTTCCATATCTTACAATAAAAAAATTATAATAAAGAATCTTATTTTTGTGAATGCTTTAATGGCAGAAGATTTTTATCTATCTTTTTCATGTTAGAAAAAACTTTATCGTACGATGATTTAATGATACAATGTCTTGCCTCATTAGCACTTGGAAAATGCATATTTATGAAAATGCCTATGTAAACGCTCAAAATATGATTATATAGATATCTTGGCCTATTTTTAAAAAGATTTACTACTTTAACTTTGAGCTATTTCCCATAAAAGATCGCTTATTTATCATGCATTCCCTATATGTCGAAGCATTATAAAGATATCAAATTTTTCGTAATAAGTCTGATTGGTTTTTACAATTTTTTTTTCCAAAAATTATAGAATTAAAAATATATACGTTTCAAATACATATATGAGAAAAAAAGTTCAATTCTGGTTTTTCAAGGATCCATGATAAAAAATCTTCAAAAATTTAGCAAAAAAGAAGACGCATAAATTATTTTTATTTTATTGAAACGATTTGACGAAATGCGAGTAATGGAAAATCGTGACTTTATCGAATGTCATCGTTAAAAAAATCTATCGCATATTTACGGAAGGATTTGTGAAACAATAACGTCTTCGAAGAATTCGCGAAAAAGGGAAGAAGAGAGACAACGGCGTGGAGCGATTTAACGCGTTATTATCCGTTCGCGCTGTTAATTAATCGTTTCGAGTCTTCTTCCGTGTTCCCGAGGATTAATGGCCGGGGATGAGACAACGCGATTGATTTATGAATTGTACGGCCACACCTCGTGCAGCCTCCGCATCGGGATCTCAGGAGGAAACAGAAAGAGAGAGAGAGAGAAAGAGAGAGAGCGACACGGGGGGGAGGAAAATATCTTTGTCCTCCGGCGCATCTATCTCGCACGAATTTTTAAAAAAGCGCGCATAGACAAACATACATATACGCCGAGGGTGTACGCGAGAATCGGGAGGAGAGATTGCGCCGGTGCGCGAGCACACCCGCGACTTCGGTCCATAGATCCTTTATTTTTCAACCCTTTCCCAGCACTCATTCACGCCCCACCTGCGCTCGCTCACGTGCCCTCTTCGTCCTCTTTTTTCGCCAACGATATTCTCCATCAATGTTATCGTCCCGAAGTCCCATCCCCGACAATCTCCCGCTCCCCCCCCTTCTCCCCCAACCTTACACATTCATCTCTTTTTCTTTATCGATCTTTATTACAATCTATCGTTCTCGATCCTACATCCTCCGAGCCTGCTCCCCTCTCGCTTTCTCTCGCTCTTCTCCTTTTCTTTCTCTCCCTTTTCTCGCCCTTCTCTTCCTTCCTCGCCCAGTAACTTTTCTCCTATTCTCATCCGGAGTATTCCACCCCCGAAAGCCACCCTCTTCAGCAGCGCGTACTGGCGCCACCTGGCGTGGCGAAATCCTCGCTCGCTGTGTGCCAGAGAGGGAGGCTGCTTCGTCCATGGCGATGAGGGGGTGAAAAGGAGAGGGAGGAGGAGGGAGAGGAAGAGAGGAGGAACGGGAGGGGGGCTGCTTCGCGGTTGGTGTTGAGTTTCGTGGCACAACCCCCGTCAGTTGTGGGTGAAGTGCGTGCCAGAGCAGCCGGTCACGAGATCTGCTCTTCCGAGAACGGCGTGCGGATTGGGGTATAGTGCGTGTGCTAGGGTTAGGTCAGTGTTTCTATTTTGTTCGATTCCACTCGATTATCCTTCCGTTTCTCTTTATTCTCTTTTAGCCCTCGTTTCCTCTTTTCTTTTCTTACTCGATTCCTACTCCCTTTTTTTTTCTTCCTTTCGCTTTTTCTTTCATCATACGTTCTCGTCCTTTCTCTCGTGTCTTCCTGTGATTTTATTTTAGGTCAGTGTTTCTATTTTGTTCGATTCCACTCGATTATCCTTCCGTTTCTCTTTATTATCTTTTAGCTCTCGTTTCTTCTTTTCTTTTCTTTCTCGATTCCTACTCCCTTTTTTTTCTTCCTTTCGCTTTTTCTTTCATCATTCGTTTTCATCCTCTCTCTCGTGTCTTCCTGTGATTTTTTTTAGGTCAGTGTTTCTATTTTTTTCGATTCCACTCGATTATCCTTCCGTTTCTCTTTCTCTTTTATACCCTTCATTTTTTCTTTTTTTCTCTTTTTCGATCCCTCGCTTTTTTTCTTCCTTTCGCTTTTCCTTTCATCATTCATTCTCGTCCTCTCTCTCGTGTCTTCCTGTGATTTTTTTAGGTCAGTGTTTCTATTTTTTTCGATTCCACTCGATTATCCTTCCATTTCTCTTTCTCTTCTAGCCCTCGTTTCTTCTTTTCTTTCTCGATCCCTCGCTTTTTTTCGTCCTTTCGCCTTTCCGTTCATCATTCGTTCTCGTCCTCTCTCTCGTGTCTTCCTGTGATTTTTTTAGGTCAGTGTTTCTATTTTTTTTATTCCACTCGATTATCCTTCCGTTTCTCTTTCTCTTCTACTCCTCATTTCTTCTTTTCTTCTCTTTCTCGATCCTTCAATTTTTTTTCTTCCTTTCATTATTCGTTTTCGTCCTCTCTCTCTCGTGTCTTCCTGTGATTCTTTTTATTTCCCTCGACAGCCTTGTTCTCGCGATCGCTACAATAATTCGATTTTATCAACATTTGAGACGGAATTTCTAGTCAGAGAGTCAGCGAGCTTTGAAAAATAGTTTCTTATTTCGTTTTCGTACGCGCGTACTCACCTCTCATAATCTGTGTGCCAGCGCTGACGCGTCGCGAGGGAAAACGAATTTTTGGACTCGTCTCTCTCTTGCTCGCTTTTTCACTTTCTCTCGATTTTTATCTTTGTTCTCTTTGTCGGGCGGAGATTACTCTCGTCGAACAATCTCTCGCTCGCTATGAGGAAAAAGAACGACTACGTTTTTTTAATTGTCTTGATAAAGTTCATTGTATTTCATATACGCACACTTCCCGACTGCTTCGATTTCGTTTGGAAATTAAAGTGTTATATGATTTAGTACGTTATCAACTGGTACGGATAACTATGACAATTTGATCTACTTATTCAGGCGAATTCTTCATTTTTTACGCATATTTTGGCGAAAAAAATTTTTTAGTCTCTATATCGTTTGTTTCAAAGTTTAACATTAGAATTTAAAATCTTATTGTTACTACGTTTCCAATATATTAATGTTTCGTTTTCGAATCACACGCAGCTCGAAATAATTTT
Organism: Cremastinae sp. A BG-2022a; assembly: GCA_030522545.1. Taxonomy (NCBI): domain Eukaryota; kingdom Metazoa; phylum Arthropoda; class Insecta; order Hymenoptera; family Ichneumonidae; species Cremastinae sp. A BG-2022a. Next base: position 12,805 of record JAPYYW010001386.1, on the reverse strand, counting down.
TCTTCTCGACCCAAATCCCGTCTGTTTCATAAATGAATACCTGAATGGTCGAAATAAAAAAATATCATTCAATGACGTTTATCTCGCGCCTTCGGTGTTTCGTTTGTAAATAATGCAATTCGAAACCATTTTTTACAGTCTATTTCTAAAGTCCATATCTAAATAACTTATTCCTTTTTAATTTGAAAATCCGTAAAAATCTTTTAATTTTTAAATCAATTTAATGTGAAGTGACACAACTATACACTAATTGTTGCGGAACTAAAAATATTTTTAGATTCAGTTTCTTGTATAATTGATTCCCAAAAATATATACATTAAATTTTAATATATATACGTGAAAGTCTAAATTGCGCAAAAATATTATATACTATTATTCGATAAAATTTATTATTTTAAATCGAACTTTAAAAAAATTCTAAATTATAATGTCAACATAAGCTCGGTGTAAATATTTTAATCGCAAAAATGTAATGACAGGCAAGATTTATTAACTTTTTCACGACTTCATATCTTTTTGATCCAACGTCCAAAAAAAAGGTTAATATAGAACGTAAAGTCAATATAAATGTCACGTATATATATGGGGTTTATTTCGTTTCCTCGATGTTTCGTTTTGAAATGATGCGTAGGAGGAATGAGCCTGAAACGAGGGTAGCCATCGGTAAATCTTGAGGGGGAGGGGGACAGCGTTTCGTTGCTCGTGTGTGAACGAATCGATCTAGGGTGGCCGAGGACATACAAGCGTAGGAGTGATGTACGCGCGACGCTTCCCGTAGCCTACTGGGGTGCACGTTTAATCCGTGCGAAGGATGATACTCGGATGGGAAACGCGGTACACTCAATATCGAAAATTACGCTCGTTCGGGGCGTCGATTAGTCGCTTAGGCACGGTTAGACGACCGTTCGAGAGACAGTTCATCTGATGCCACTTGAAACGTGTAGGAAAGTGTGTGAGCGCTTGTAGAAGGGACAGAGCTTCAATCGCCTCCCTGCTCCCGATAATCCAAAATTCCATCGGGAAAACAGATGCTCCAGTACCGTTCTGACTATTCACACAAATCGTAGAATATTCATGTAAATCCTGCACACAAATTTATACGCCCTTGCTAGTTTGTGTATGTAAATATCTATTGATTCGCTCTCTGTAATGGTCCTTCGCTTCGAATCTTCCAAACGGTCGGATTTTCATTCTGTCAGGAATGTTTTGATGTTTCCCTATATACAACTCTTCTTCGTCGATATGCTCGCTGAATTGCAATGTTCGAAACTAGCTTTAAAAAAATATTTCTTTTTTTTGCATTCTTCTTCAGCAACTCGACATTTTATTTGGTGTTTTGTTTCTGGAGTTAATTTCGAGATTGTTAGAAATCGAGATTGTTAAAATTATTACTGGTTTCTACACACGGAGGGATTTTTGTGTGAAACATTACGATATTTTTATCGAAATGTGGTAACAAGAAATTCTAAGAATTATTTATGTATACATAACATAGCAATTTCTATCTTTTTTTCCTGTCGATCGAAAAAGAATAGGATTTTGCTGTTCGAAGAGCTGAATTTGTAATATTTCTAAGTCTAATATGTTCATTGAGCGCCATTTTTAATTTTTTACTTTAACCGGAGCAACTGTACGTTGCTCATTTACCGAAGTTTGGAAATTTTCTTGTGTGCCATAGTAAAATTTCGAGCGTTTGTGTACCAAATATTCGTGTGCTTGCGTACGACTTCTAGAATTTAAACTTGTGTAGCATAGCAATATTTCGAGCCTTTGTACACCAGCCCTTGAATACGATTGCTACCAACTTTGCTTATATCGTGGGCCATTGTAAAAATTCGAGCTTTCGAACGCAAATACTCGAGTTCGTGCAAGAGCTTTTGGATTTTTTTCTTCTATTGTAAAAACTGATACGTTTCATAATATTCTTTTGCTTCAGCAGAAATTATTATATATATACCATAGATCTATGATAAATTGAAATATTTGCTATGGTAAAAATTGTTCACTTTTTTGTCTTACGAAAAATTTCTTTGGTTCGCAGTAGAATTTGGAAGAATAGCCTGGAACGATTGTCTCGTCATTATACAAATAAAGCTTTTTTTTCTGTTTTTTTTTCTAATTTTTTAAATTAAAATTTTTTGTGATTCACACTCTACAAGATATTATGAGAACGATAATTAAGTTTTGTTCCTCCATCCTTTTTTAAATCATTCCCTGCATAGTCAAGGATAAATAAAAGAAAGCAATCGGATTTATATCGAGAGCGGCGAATACGTGTGGATTGGAAGAAACGTAACCTCTCAATCGACCGTTTATATCTAACCAGGGGTTCATGGCATCGCTTAGAATTCGGAGCTGGAGAAGTTTTATTCTTATCGCTGCTGAGTGTCAGACTCGCCGGGATCGGTTATCCCTCCGGCTGCAGCGAAACTTTAACGATTTTTACAGATACACGCTCACCAGAGCAGGGAAAATTCGAAGCCCAGAATAAATTATACCTTTGATCCAATCAATTTTCCACCGAGCGAACTTTATATTTATTTCATGCAACGTATTCTCTCGTTAAATTAAATCTCTTTAAATAATTACAGCCATTTTTCACACAATCAAATCTTTTTCTCACGACCTCTCTCTTTTTTTTGTGCTTTAACGTTTTATACAGAATATTATATCCTGAACCATAAATCGATATTCCAGGTTCAAAAAAAATTTTCCTCGAGAACAATTTTTTCATACTCGCTCTACATATACTAATATATATATCTGTATGTGGCAATTTTTCGTTAAAATTGAATTTAAAAAAATTATATCTATATTAATTTGGCAGGGGATTGACTTTTTGTCTCTTTTGTTTTCCTCACAAATGTACTTTATATCCGAAAACATAGGAACGTTTTTTTTTCTCTGCTCTGGTTAACACACTGAGAATAAAAATGTGTTAAAAAATGGATTATTTTATTAAATACAGCGAACCAAATATAATTTTGACAATACAAATAGTTTCGTTGATTTATTGAATTCTAAAACTATTTACATTGTGAGAAAAGTATGGTACATATATTGCTATACAAAAGTGACAATTGTACAGATTATTATTAAACTATAATTACATTCTGCCCAAATTTATTATGTTTAACTATACATAAAAATATGTTACATTGTAATATAATTGGTACAGTTGTCACTTTATGGTAAAATTTACTATAGTGATTATATTATCTATACTGATGTTAGAAACTTTTATTGCATTATTTAAATCATATTCTGTTGGCCGTATTTAACAAAAATAATCTAGTTAACAACAAATTTTATTCTCGATGCAAAAATATATTTAAATTTACGAGTGAAATGTAAAACCGATGATTTGAATAATAGATGATTTCAGTTGTCTTCTTCGAGAATATAATTTTCCAGTGGGTTGTAAAAATTGGCAGGATAACCCGTCACTTAAAGCACAAACTCTTGGACACGAGAAAAGTGGAAGGATGATTGCACGAATGTTCTCACGGCATAAGTCGATGAAAAATTCATCTGGCCGGGTTGGGGCTGGTCTGAAAGAGTGTTTTGAGAGCGAGTGACGTTGCCCAGAGGGATGCAGTTTTAAAGCTCGCCGGGAAGGAGGAAGCCTCGGGGCTATTGTTGGAAAATAGAGAGTGTCAGGTTTGAGTTGCTATCGCGAGTCTCGTAAATTTCTTCCTCGACGATCTCCGCGTGTTTTCGTACGCCGCTTCCACGTCACTCTTCCAATGCGCATCGAAAACAGAGACGCGCTTCGTCGATTTCGCGAGATCGAACGTGTGCGTTACGTTCCACGAGGGAATCATTCCGCGTGCTCAGGCGACTCTCTCGTCGCCAGAAACTACCGGAAAACCTCTCTCGCTCTCCTATCGATGCTACTGCTATTTCAACCATGTTCCCCGAGCTTTGAGTTTTACCTTTCCGTTGCAAATTCGTGTCCCATTCGCGCTACTGTTTTCCCATAATTTACCTTTTCCTCTCTCTTTCAAAACCGCTCTTCCCTCTCCGTATACTCCTCTATTTTCACAAACGCGACCTCGTCACGCCATCAACTTCCCTTTTCATTTTCCTATAAATATTCAGCCATGTACCCCTATAACAATACGAGAAACAAAAGTTTTCTTTCTTCTCTTTTAATCATCCCTTCCAATATTCTTCCCCCCCCTCTTATTACGATCGAAAAACTTTTCTCCTTCCTCTGCGAACAATTAAACCAGTGACAAACAATCCAGAAAAAAAGTTTTACGTTCAATTTAATTATCCTCTCTCTGATTTACTTCTCAAAGACGAAATGGAAAGACAAACAACATTGCGTGACAATTTTGCGTTCGACTTCCCTTTTATATGATTTATTATTATCATTATTACATTATTCTTGTTATTATTATTTTATTGGATTCAGTTGCGTTTTTTTATCATTATTATTATCATCATGATTACTATTTATGTTGATTATTATCATTATTGTTAGTATAATAATTATATTAATTAGGGGGAAAAAGGAGAATTGGCTCGAAACGAATTTTCGGACCGGAAAGTTAGCGAAAATTAAAGGTGTGCGCGAATAAACGGTTGTGCTGTGTGACGAGCACATGAAGTGGGGTTAAGACAGAGGTAAGGGCTCCACGATGCCCCCGATAATAGGTGAAACGATCCGCTTATGGTTATTGTCCGCGTTGATGGTTCACGGTGCTGTTGCTGGTAATCCGGACGCGAAGCGACTCTACGATGATTTATTGTCGAACTACAATAAACTTGTGCGTCCGGTGGTCAATACATCGGACGTACTTCGCGTGTGCATCAAGCTCAAACTTTCTCAGCTCATCGACGTGGTGAGTACACAACTCCCATTTCCCGCCGAACGGCCGTGGCACAATCGACGACGATTTTCAAGATTGGGTTTTACGATGCTTTGCTATTTACGATGCTGTCGTGCCAACCGTGAATAACATACGTTTATTGAGGATGCGTTCAAAATCGAAAATGATGGAGATTTGTGCAAATTTTACATATAATATTAAAAGTAACATCTTCAAATGGTTATTGTGTCAACATTTCACGACGATCAGGAAACTCCTCATCAAGATATTAATTTTATTAAAAATTGTTACTTTTTGTATCTCTCCACAAGAGCACGTGTGTTAAAAGTTGCAATTTTTTAGAATAAATATCTAAGTTAGGAGCGTTTTTAATTTAAGTGAAATTTAATTAACATCTTCAAAAGGTTGTGTAAACATTTCACGACGATCATGAAGCTCCTCATTAAGATATTAATTTTTAAAATGGTTTTTTTGTACCTCTGTTCATTAGAGCACGTATTAAAAGTTGCAAGTTTTTTAGAATAAATATCTAAGTTAAGAGCTTCCTAATTTAAGTGAAATTTTACATTGAACTTTGTGTGGCGTTAAAAAAGATTTATCGAATTTTTCAAAAAAATTTTATCATTTTTTGTGCAAGTACATAGAGAGTAGACCTGTTATTGGATGAGTTTTTCTTCAGTTGATTTTTGGAGCAACTTTTCTTAATAAATTTTTACTCTCAAACGTCGTCGTATGAGATAAAAACATTGCCAAACTTTTGATTTTTTGCTCTATACGGATTTAATACCCTTAAAGAGGTTGTAAAAGAATTCCAAAGTTTGAAAATTTTCTTGAAAATGTGACAATTCGTTATGAAATAAAATGAACTCTTAAATAAGCACAAAATTAACATAGAGCCGAAAAAGTAAATTTGAGAACTATAAATTTACGTACAATGACATTTGCTTCGTGTACGAAGCATGAATTTTCAATTATATAATTAACATGCACAGACACCAGAGAATAAATATTTGATAGAATTTTTCTATAGGAAGGTATAATTAATGATATCAACAAAAAATATGGGGTCACCGAACAGATATAAATAATATTTATCGAGTCAATCGATAGTCTACTGTGACTGTCTTTTGTATTCGATCCAAGAAGGATCCACGAACCGGATTGAAAAAAGTCAGCATGACATACCGTCCAGTATTTGGGAAAAAAATCATTTTAGTGAAAATTTTCCATTTTTTCCATTTTGGAAAAAATGTAACACTCTTTAAGTTCAGTACAAGTAAAGAAAATTCGATAAAAATAGCATAAATACATTTCTTCTATGATTACTGTTAATATTTTCAAAAATTCGTAATATTCTACCTTTTTTGGAACACTACTTAATTTCTTGATTACTGTTAATATTTTCAAAAATTCGTAATGTTCTACCTTTTTATGTACTACTTTTTTTGTGAAGGAGAGGTGTCCCTTTTTTATACGGTACTTAGCTATCGAACTACCTTAATCTAGATCTTTTATAATCCTGATGTTAAAATAGTTGTTAAATTGGTTACTCTGAATTGAACAGCTTTAATTATTGAAGCGATTTAAAATTGTATTAAGAAATAACGACATATTTTATATCTCTTTTACATCTTTATATCTGTTATATCTAATTATCTCTAAAAATATATTTTTATATTTTTTATTCAACGTGTTTTATATCTATCATATAGAATAATCAATCATTCAAAAATATCTTCAAAAATAAAATAAAAATTTACAAGAAAATTTTATACAGTTTCTACGGAAATTTATTATCGAGTGTTGAATTTTCGAGTTTGAAGGCTCGGAAATCTTTTGGCTCATTTTTGATCGGGGAAGCGAAGGCAAAATAAAACTTTTATTCGGTGCATAGCTCTCGGCGAACGTTCGAACATTATTTATTTTTTATTCGTTATTGTCCCTGTTCGTGGCTGTCGGTATAAAACGTCATTTCTCGCGAGTGCATATTTGAACGCTTTTGTGGTTTTCATCATCGAACGATTGCCTCGAAACTCATGTGGCAGAATCAAGCGAACGAGTTACGAGTGATACCGGGGCTGCGATTGAGCCTCCGATGTTACGTTTCGATGAGAATCACAAACGCTCACGACAATCAGTGGAATACATCAATCGATTCGCGCTGTTTGTATGAAGAGAACGAAAAAAAAATGAGCATCGTGCACCCTCGAAATATTGAAAATGAAAACACTGAGCACGCGAATAACTTCAATTCCGCATCATTTTCATCTTGCGTTTCGAATAGACAAATAATACTTTGGAAAAAATGAAAATTTTCGACTCAACAGCCTTTTTTCAAAAAATGAATATCAAAAAATTTTAAAATCTGCCAAAAAAGAAATTAATAAGCGTTTTCCAGTATAATTAACAAATTTTGGGTAAAATGGATAATAAAAATTTACGTTAAAAATAATAGCTGTTAATCTCACTATAAATAGCAAGAAATCATTCGTGGTAAATTAGTAGCCAGTTATATATAACTTAATTCCATTTTAATTCACTTGATCGATAATAATTTTTTTTCATCGCGTTGGGACCCTACTTTTCTCTTATCAGCTCCAGCGCAAACAGTCGTTACGTCGGCTTCATTAAGGATAAACCGAAGGTACAAGCCTCGAAAAAAGTTTTTTTTTAAAGATATGTTGCTGACATTTGTATTACATATGTATACTAGTCAATAAAATTTTCAATTTTTCGTATATTAGCTACCAGGTTGATTACGAATTTGAATCCATTATTTTTCAAACAAATTGAATATAATTTGTATTTTTTTATAAAATTTAAGAATTTGTGTAAAAACGAAATAAAACGTTCTATTTTATTATTGCTAAATCATAGAAAAACTTGTGGTAAATGCGTTAAACATATTAAAGATTCTTTAAATCGAACTGTGTAAAATATTCTATAGCTACTTTTTTATTTAAGGTAGTTCTATAGGTACAGTCACATCAAAAGTGTTTATTTCAATTTATCTCCATATCAGGTGTTTTTTGAGCTTAAGTTTATTAAGAAAAGTTGTTGCAAATTGTTTCAAGAACAACCTACTCAAAATTCAAGGTCACTCATGGTGACCTGTACTTGTTACGTTGTGTGAAAATTGTTAAAATCATAATCTTAGGATTTTTTAAAAAAACTTGAGGAAGCTTCTTTGAAGTACAATAAAGAGCTATGCTAAATTTTAAAAAAGTTCACCATCTAGATTTCAAGATATTTAGGATTGAAAATGGCAATATTTAACATGGGCTCTTATGGGAGAGCACTAAAAATTAGGATTTTTAACAATAAATATCTCAATTTCTATGTGGTTAATCCTCTTAAAATTTGGCACGCATTTGCATAACATTTCAAAGAATGACTGCACCAATTTTCAACCAAATCCTAAATAATCGATAAAACCATAGAACTACCTTAAACGAACAAAAAAGTTTCTGATTCAACTTTGAAGTAGATATGGGGAATTGTGATGAAATACAACTTATGAGAAACGCTTATACACATTCAGAATATCTGTATCAATTTCCTAATTAATTTTAAAACAAATCCACGGTTCCAAATATAAATTAAATGATATTCTCTATGCTAATTAACTGTATTGAAAATTTTATATTATACAATAATTTTACACGGTAATTCATTTTTCAATAATGATTCTTGAACTGAGAAAAAATGTTGGTTGAAGCAACAAAATTTCAGTTGATTAAACCAAAATTTTGTTGATTCAACATAATTTCACGAAATTTTTTTTCAGTGTGAAGATTGAAGTTAACTAACATTTTTCGTCCGAATTTATTTTATAACATTCTTTTTTTCAAGCATATATGCTATGTTACCAAAGGTATTAGTGTTAGCAAGTTCTGAAGACTTTTGAAACAAATATTATTTTTGAAATGACTGTACTCACTGAAACAAGCTTGATCAGGCAGGAAACATGGGAATCGCGCACGGACTTGAGCTTAGGGATCGAGATCTGCACGTTCTAAATCTATTTTCCCTTTGAGAAGTAAAATACATTGCGGGCTCGGAGCTCTCTTCGGTTTTGGTCGGTGAAAGGCCACGCGAACGATGGATTTACTTTCTCCCTTGAGCTCTCCCGTGGTCATACGCGGTATTATGATATTGCTGAAATTCCTGATGATAAGCCCGCTGTGCCCGTTACCAGGCTTAATTCAACTTCATCGTAGTGTAAAATTTGTGACGCTCTTGTGTACCGTCAAGCGGCTATGTAACTATCATCCTTATTGCCATAATTACTCAATTATCTGTGAAAATGCTAAATAAGCTATGTAAGCTATATAAGCTATATATATATGTATATATAATCTGGTCGCTGAGAAGGCTAAGAGCAAAAGAAAGTAGACAAGTAGCTTTATTTTCATAATTTTGTAATTCGTTCGTAAAGTTCTCGTGTTGCATTTTAAGTAACGAGTTGAAAACGGAAATTTATGGGAAACTCTTGAAACGGGTAGCTGAATTGTTTCTCTTAAAAGTTCATGGCGCATCGATTAGAGACAGAAAAAAATAACAGTGTACAAAACGATGACAAATCCATTTAAGGTATTTCTACCGCGACAATCCATTCAAAAGTTTCCATCCTATGTAAACTAAAGGTTAAATCATCAGTTGAAATTTTTTTTCTAAGATTTCTTTTAAGAAACTAGATAAACCTTCTTTGATGCTGTATAAAGATTGGTGCCAAATTTTAAAAGGTTTCTTCATCTAGAAATAAGGATATTTCATGTTGAAAATCACGGCTTTTAACACAGGCTCTTATGGAAAGTTACAAAAAGATATGATTTTAAACAATAAATATATCGATTTCTAGATGGAGAAACCTTTTAAAATTTGATATACATTCGGGCATCACGTTAAAGAGTACATGTGCAAAGTTTTAGGAATTCTATAGAAAACCATTTTTACCATAGAACCACAGTAGAACTATCTTAAACATGCTAAAGTCGTAATTACACACAATTAATGAAAACATCTGAAAAATTAAAAATTTATTAATGTTTATAATTAAAATTGCAATCGATGAATACAAAGTAATTTCAAAATGGTTTACCAAAACCTTTCATATTCAATTATTTAAGCAATGAAAAAATTTTAAATTCTTGATAAAATATGGCTAAGTATGGTCAATCGATAGTCAAGGTACGAAAAGATAAAAACTTTTTGACATAAAACAGAGTCTCGGTTCTATGAATTAAACGTCAAGAATTTACTTTTTGCTGGGATTGTCTGGCCCACATATACTTTTAAGTGTAAAAAATGGTCTCTCACTGATTGTGCTAGGGTAGCTCGATAATGGGCGCGTTCAAATGCAAATTTATCTGAAATTTTTTCCAAGATAATTCGTTGAATATTTACATCAACATTCTTTAATGTCAAATTGGAAGATGTGAAAAATCACTATTTTTAACACTAATCTCACGAGAGATACCGAAAATTTTTGATTTTAACAATTAATATCTCGATTTCTATAAAGCAAATGATATAAAAATCTGGACACAAGTCAAGTAATATGCATATATTGATCTTATAATACACAAAGTTTCGTCACAAAATCTAAGATTGTCGAATATCATCGGACCACCTTAAATCTAACTAAAAAAATTTCTATTCTTTGTACTGTTTTTTGTTATCTATATAGTATCATAAATTCGACATGCAGTATCTCTTCCATGACGTTAACACCTTCGAGTTGACAAATTCAACGAGATGTAGCTTTGAATAAACAAATCTATAGTCACGATAAAAAAAAAAAGAATTTCATAAACTAATTAAAATCTCGGAGAAGCATGGTAACGTTCCAAGCGTGTGGCAACCCTACTTCATAAAGGGGGATAAAAAGAGAATAATCACAAAGACACGAAATGTAAAACAAATACAGTAAAAATAGTTAAAGTTTATTATATGCCTTTTGGGGGAAATGAGAAAATGATTCGAGAAAGTAGAAAAAAGATGAAAGGTCGGGGATCAGGCGAGAGGAAAAGTCCTTCGGAGCGCCAGTGGCGAATGTAGAAGAGCGAAGAAGCAGCACGCCGCTTTCAGTACACACGCCCTAAAGGCGAAAACTCGATCGATGCGTTCTCTCTCCCCGTCTTTCTTCTCCGCTTCCCCTCACCCCCTTTGTAAGCTCCGCGGCACGCGGCAAACTTGCCGCAAGCTTTTGTACGCTTCTGATGTACGGCATACACGAATTCGAATTCGTGCACGTATTTTCACACACGAGGGTCGACGCAGATCGAGCTTCGGAGTCGACAATCTTCTCCCAGATAAGATAACGCTCGGGCACAGTGACGGGGTGACGCGATCTCGCGCCCGATCTCCATGGGCTTGCCACTGTGCTTGGCAGACTCTCCCAAAACGATTGATCGAATATTTTCAAACGCCCCGCTATACGCGAAGATGCCGAAAGTCTGTTATCCGACTTTCGCGAACAGACGCTTCTCCCGATTACTCTTCACTCCAAAAGTTTCATTTTTTTTTCTATATACATACGTCAGCTGTTATATAGGGATGCATGGCACGGACAATCCTAGCAAAAAGTAAATTCTTTTAACTTTATGAATTATAAAGGTGTTGTATAAATTTTTAAGGTAGTTCTATAGTTTCATGGGTTATTTAGGATTTTGGTAAAAATTGGTACATTCGTTCGTTGATATGTTACGCATATGCGTACCTAATTTTAAGAGGTTTCATCACGTAGAAATTTAGATATTTATAGCATTAAAAATCCCATTTTCAGTGCTCTTCCATAAGAGCCCGTGTTAAATATTGCGACTTTCAATTCTAAATATTTTCAATTCTAGATGGTGAAGTTTCTTAAAATTTAGCATAGCTCTTTATTATACTTGAAAGAAATTTCCTCAAGTTTTTTAAAAAATTCTAAAATTATGATTTTTTTCAATTTTCATACATAGCAAGTACACAGGTCACCTTGGATGACCTTGGATGACATTTGAATTTTGAGTATGTGGTTCTTGAAAGAGATTGCAACAACTTTTCGTAATAAATTTAAGCTCAAAAACCACATGGTATGCGAAAATAAATTGAAATAAAAACTTATGATTTGACTGTACCTATAGAACTACCTGAACGTTATAAATTTTTAATTTTTACGTTATAAATCGTAAAAACCAGACTCTGGCTTTTGTTAAAAAGTTTTTTTGAGTCTTAGTTTGACTATCAGTTGACAACTGGAACATATTTTAACAATTATTCAATCATTTTTTATTGTTTAAAAAATTCACTGAAAAATATTTTAGTAAAACATTTTGAAATTATTGTCTAAATACAAAATGAATACTACTATGAATATATCAAAAAAATTCAGAAGAATTTCATAGTTTAACATTTTTATTTAGTGCAAATTTACGAATTCCCCATAAGAAGCAATAAACGATTTAAAATTTGGCACGAAGTTTTTTCATATGCTTAAAAACAAAATATCAAACATTTATCAAATTCTCATATTCAAACCGTCGATAATTAGTTTCTGATATTGCAATTACTGGTAAATAACAATTTCAATTTTTTTGACAATGCATAAATTTCCTTATTCATTTCCATTTTTAATAATGATCTCTATTTTTTCGTAAATTACGTTAATTAGTTGCAAATGACTTTTGACTAGTCTGCAGCGATAGGACTACCTTAAGGATATCTCCTGAGTCAAGTTTAATATGTTTGTATGGCTTTTTTTATCATATACTATTTCTGCATATTTACTGCAATATTTACTATATTTAATGCAATCCATATGCACTGTGTACAGTAATATTTAATTTTTAACAGAGTTGTCTTTATGACTAAAAAAATATAATACATTTTTCTCCTCTCCGGGCCGAAAAGCGGCAATTTCGTCCCGCTACGCGGAACGAAATTGTCGCTTTTCGGCTCCGGAGAGGAGAAAAATCGTATACGC
>JAPYYW010001385.1:0-30033 GCA_030522545.1 Cremastinae sp. A BG-2022a | reverse complement strand
ATATGCTAGGACTTATTCGTCTGATGTATCGTTAGGTAGTTACAAAATTCTGAAGGAGAAAACGTAACTGTTCCCATGTTAATCTTATGGAAAATCGAAAAGTGCGATGAGCCCCCTGTTAAAATTTCTATAATGAGCTCAAAGTTGTACAGGCTTCTTTTTATGTATAAATAAAACTTTTAAACCTGTTTCCGCGAAAAAAGAAAAAAACTTCTTTTTTTTTGAATCACCCTAATATATATACCTGTCTCTCTCTCTCTCTCTCTGTCTTATTTTCAGCCCTTTTCTCCCTCTCGTTTTTCGCTCCCGCACCCTGGCCGCACGCCCGAGCGCACCCTCTCGCTGCTACTGTGAATAATTGCTGGAAGGCGAGAGTCGATGGATAAAGGATTTCATGCGAATTGGAATTGCGAAATTGTTAGTCGGGCGTGCGGATCGACGTCGGGAGAAATTCGCAGAGAGACGGGGAACGAGAAAGAGAAGAAAAAAAAACGGCGGTGAGGGTATGAGGGAAGGAGAGAGAGGGGGAGAAAAAGGGAACTCCGATGAGCGAGAAGCCCGGTGGCGTTGCACCCAGAGAGAATTCGCTCGAGGATTATTCGCGATTGTCGAGGCGGTCCCTTTCGACTCCCATACCGCCACTACACTCTGCACCCCCTCCCTCACCCTCTTTTTCTCTCATCCAGCTGTCTTTCGTTTTCTCACGGCGAAAAAAAACTCATCCGCTTTCCCTCTTCTTCCGTCCTCGTCTCGCCCTCCCTCCCTTCCGGTTGTGCAAAGAGAGCCCTCGATATTAAATACAAATGTATCCGTAATCTTTGAAGCTTCGCTTACAGTCTCGCACAGCGAATGCACCGGTGCCAATGAAATCCGGCACGCCAAGTTTGAATTCCGACAATTCGGATGGATAATCACTCGTTTTTTTTTCTCCTCTCCTTTCGCCTCGCTCTTCGCTCGACTTTTTTATCTCGTATATCCCCCCCCACCCATTGTCGATTTCTGATGAAACTCGACAGAGGAAATATTACATTTTTCAGATAACGAGACAAGCGCAGCTCATTTGTTTCGTCAATTTTGTAAAAAGGTGGCAACCAATTTTCCCTTTTTTTCCTCGTGACGTTCGTCGATCAATTTTTCTCCTCCTCTTTGCTCTGTGCTTCTTTTTTCTATACTTTTATTCATTATTGACACTTTTTGGTATTCACTACTTGTTTACTGGGATATTAAGCAGTTTTTTAAAATTTTATATATTGCTCATTAACGTATTCCACACGTCGAGCGAAATATTCACAATGATTAGGAAGCTCGTTATTAAGACATAATTTTTAAGAAATTGCACATTGTAATTGTTTTGGAAATAGTAAAATCAGCTGCGTTGAGTTTTTTTTTTCATAAGCCTGAACTCAATTTTTTTTTAATTTTGTTAATTACATAGCACGTACTCGTCACCTTGGATGACTTTGTATTTCGAGTATGTTGTTCTTTAAGTTAATTTGCAACAACTTTTCTTAATGATCTTTTATTCGTAAACCACTTTGTACGTGTGAAAAACTAGGACGAAACTTTGTGGTTTTACTGCCATGGCCACATTATCTTAAATCGTTAATCCTTCTTCATAAAAGTCTACTATAAATTAAATATTTTACACAAGCAAATATATCTCATTCAGAAGACTCTCCCATTAAAAAATATTTTCTTTAAAATCTTTTATCGTGCCCAGTACTATATTAAATGCTCGTTAACAAACAAGAATATTAAAAAAAAATTGTAATTAATATCTTATAGATCGTAAAAGATTTTTTAAGCAAATGTTGAATCAAAAATATTTTTCGACCTCATAAAAGTTTTATATTCTACAAATTGCTGATAAACTAAATATAATTATTTGTTAAGCATCGACTGTTTCGTAAAAATAAATGAAAAAACAAGTTTTAAACAATGTTAAATCATTTTGTATTAAACTTGTAAAAGTTAATCATTGATCGAATTAAACGTAATGTATACAAATATTGGGGAAGTATTCCCATTCTCACGTGCAGCTGTAATGGCGAGGAGACTCCGGACGCTTATCTTTATAGATGTAATAATCACGTCGACGTACATTGCATCTGGGATTCCTCGTATCAGATCAACCGATCTGAGATCGTGTTGCAAACACGTGATCTCTATTTATCTGAAACCTTGGGATCCTTGCCTCCATTCCTCTCCCTTCTGGCTTCCTTATCCGAGAATTCATACTCGGAATTTTCCCTCAGACCCCAGACTTTCTCTCGGAGTGTGTCATGCATAGCTGAACAGGCATCGTCTCCTGACTCTCATTCACTTACCCCCTTCCCTTGTCCCGAACTATTCCGTCCGAGAAACTCTTCAGAAATTCAAAACTATTTGCTATCTAATTTTCTCATTTTTCATCCCGTATCAATAAACGTTTATAAAAAAAAAGAATAATCATTTGTATGATTAAATAAACATGTTTATATAAAATATGTTTTTTTTTATAACTTACATAAACGTTGGAATGAGTGAGATTTATTGAGAATGAGCTTGAAGGATAAACAGGAAACCGGTGTGTAATCGAAGAAATAAAGTATCTATCAGAGGTTTACTTTAAAATCAATTAGAATAATTTTTTTAAATTTTGCATATAGTGTATTTAGACCTCAAGTAAAGAAAGAATTAATTCGTAATAAAAAAAATAATTTTTTTAGTAATATATATTGTATACTTTTAGTCTCTTCTGACTTATTTATATAATATTGCTACAATTGACACACACACAAACATAAAATACGACATATAACAATGGAAGATTCATCTTTAAGCATATTTTCAAATAAAATATTTTTATTTGTCATCTAATTTAATTTTTCAAGAGTAAGAAATTCCTTAACGCTTTGAAAACATTTAATGACATTCAATATCTATTTTTACTCACGTGACATTTTTAAAGCATTTTTTGCATAACTATTTATTGCCAAAAAATAACTAATGAGTCAGATTTTAACATTTTTCATAAAACCACGATCAATTTGTTAAAAATTATTTCTCAGTGACGACCTTTCTAATCGTCATGAAAATTTCACTCATTTCTCAGATGTTATTTAATAATAAAACAAACGTTCTAATAATTAGATATGCCTCAATAGTTGGAAAATTTTCGCTATATTATTTTTAACATTTGAATTATTTTTTTCTCAAAATCGTATGGGTTATTATTTCTGTAAAAAGAGGTGTACTTTTTCATAACGTTAATAGGAACAAATTTGCTTAACCCTAGAGACAGGGTCAATTTTCTATCCAACCATTGAGACATTGTACATTTTCAAACGTTAAAGTAGTTATTTATTAGAAATATTGTCTAAAATTGACACATAAAATGAATTTTGGATCGCTAAAATATTAGACAATAGTTAAGATACGAATTTGAACCAGTTTTTTAACTTGATTATTTTTTAAATAAAGATGCAGTGATAAAACCCTTAGCTGTCCAATTACTGGGACGTTTACCAATATGTAAAAATTTTCATTTTGGATCCTGAACAAAAAAAATATGCTCAATTGCCAAATATCTGAAGCAACTATGCCACAATTCATAAGAATTCGAACAAACGTGATTGACGAGGAAGGTCAGGATGTCGATCAGAGGAGAAAAAAAGAAGGGAATGTGGATTTAATCGCGACTCGTTGCTTCTCCGAATCCTTGGCTGACGCATTGATTCGCAAGTTGAAAACAAAATGTGCGCATGTGACCACAATATCCATGCAAATGTGCCGGGAGTTCTGGGTGGCGCGGTTAAACACCTCCTCGCATATCAATGTACGTTGAACGTTCATACAAGTTCTTCGAGCGAATCAGATCGTTAATCAAGCCTCCATCCGTGAGAGCGTTATTGGACATGGAAATCCCTTGAATGAATAATGTTGCGCTACACCCAGAGACAAATCCCATCGGGGAAAAGACAATACAGGATGCTTCAAGATAACTTTCACAATCGTTACTGTCTGGAAGCTCGAGATAGCCTGAAATTAATTATTAGCCGCTGTACCTAGCTCCGTCACGGAGCGAGCGGTTCCTCTCTTTTTTTTGTCCCCTCTCCGCTCATTTCCAACGGTCAGCCCGGAGAACGTGAGCTTCCTCGTAAATTCTCCCTTATCCATAATCCAGGTTTTATCGCTCGTACAAAGAAATGTAATAATTAACAGTTTTTAAACCTACATTTTACGCCTCGTTCATTTTTCTCCTTAAAGCTATAGCTCTCGTGCGTATGCATTGTTATGTATGGTTTAAAAATTCCAAGCACGCCGTTGGAGATTATTTAAAATAGTTATTCAGTTTATTCATTTTTATAGTTTTATTAATTCACGTGTTTTAATCTCTTAAAATATGCCTCGAATTTAGAATATGGATGTAGAGTTTTTCTTTGTACCTTGTGTTTGAATATCAAACACAATGGATAATTTATTCGAGGTTGGATCAAAGCTTTGATATTTTAATCGTTCAAGGATGAGGCGAGAGGTTGCTGGAGAACAATTTTACATTTTGACTTTTTTTTTCGACCGATCGATAATTCATTCTGTTAAATAAAATCGGTAAAATGAGGTCAATAAAAATTAAATAGGATCGTGTAGGAAGTTGCGTGTATACTATTTCTATACTTTGGTAATAATACCACCATAAAGTTTCGTGATAAAATTGCTTATTTCAAAATTGATTTTCTCTTTTTAATGGCTGGTAATTTACACAAAATTTATTTTCAGTTTTATTAGGTCTATGATAAATATTAATTTCAGATTTTTATCATATATAATATTTGAGGAGTACTTATAATCATAATTATTGCTTTATCCTTGAATATAGTGTAAAAGATGTTTAATGTATAAATGTGTAGTGTGGATGAAGGGCAACCTAAAATCAAATAATTTTTATTTAAAAATCAATAAATAACTGAATGAACAAAAATATTTCTCTGATAAAGGTCTTTTTAGAATAAATATTTTATTAAACATTTTTATCTTGATTCATTATTAAGGGAATTTCGATCATTACCACTTTCACTCTTAAATATATAGAATTTAAGAGATTAATGAATGAATTAATGGGTTTTTTAATGCCATGGCAAGTTACCCTAGACAAAATTTACAAAATTATACGATGAATACAAAAATCACTTAAAATTAAAACTACAACTATAAAAATAAAAATTAGTATAGGTAAAGTACATATTTGAGGTTATACACGGGGAGGGGCTCTGAGTTTCAAATCGAAATAATTCTTTCAAATGTTCCATGACTTTTTTATTCATTCATTCATTCATTCAGTTTTTATTCATTATCTGAACTAGATAATAAATACGTAAATTTTTCAATTGAAGTGGAGAAGAGACGTTTCTGCCATTAACACCGCTGCTAAAAACCGTATTTTCGAAACCAAAATTCTCTGTCGAAACCCTAATAACCTATCTTTTTTTTTTACAAAACGTTAAAAAGAGTTATTTTAATCATTTAAAAAAGAACTAGGCCATTCTGAAGATATAAATTTCGTGCAAGGGAATATCTTGAAATAAAGCTTCGGAGAATGATGACTTAACTCATCACTTTGATCTCGATCCATTGTTGAGAGAATTTCGATCAGGACAACTTTTGCTTCATGCTTGAATGAGGAGCATAATGGAGAGGATAGTTTATCCGAGGCTGGTTGGAGGCTTTTGATATCTCATCGAGAAGGGAAATTCCTCTCGGTTTCGCTTGTTTCGGAAATATATACTAGCGGGTAGCGAGCCTCACCGAGAGCAACAATTATATCAATGGTAATTCAGTTTATTACAATGACCAAGGACGTGATAATAAATCACTCGGAGCTTCTCTCTGTTGGTGAGCGAGCCATCGCGGAGTCCTTATCTCGACAACAATGTCCTAGGACACTGAGACTCGGAGCATTACTCTCTCTCTCTCTTCCTCCCTTTCCCTCCCCTCCCCTCTCCACCCCCTCGGTCTTTCTTCTCTCCCTCTCTCATCGCGGTTATATACGCTCGCGGGTAGAATAACTGGCCGAGCTAACGTTTCCGTTGTTCGCTCGCGGAGCCTCGTGAACTCGTGCCCCGTAGCGTATACAAACACAGAAATAGGGAGGAGGCGAAAACGCCCTCCCGGGCTCACAAAAGGGACAGAACGAGGGCGAAAAGCATTACAGTGCTCCCTCCCTAAATTTCAAGTTTTCTTGCTCGTTCAAAAGTAGGGGAATACCTTCCCCCACTTTAAGGGAAACATATATAGTATCCGAACTATTTATCGCTCTCTCTCTTTCTCTCATTGTACATTTTGTACATTTTTGGATATTTTTGGATATTTTTGTACATTTCTGTATTCAAACTTAGCTACCAACTATTGTATTATATTAGGCTCCCTGCAATTGACTTTCAGTTTCATTTTGATCCACGTTGTATCTACTTTAATTTTAAGCTTCTCTTCTTCCTGCATAAGCTCATGGATTTTCCTATAATTTATTTTTATAATTTACTTTTTCTGTTTTCTTACTGTTATGTTGTATTATTTGTTATACTTTTTGTAAAACTTATACACTCTTGTTTGTCTATGGCAACTGCCAAGACTTAATAAAAATTTTTATTCATTCATTTATTCATTCTTTGAAGAGCAGGAGTGGGGGTACCTCCCTAAATTTTCACAGAGGCCCGAGTTCGGAAACTTAGGGAGGGAGCACTGTACATCGCTCCGGCAACATTGCCGAAGTGGTAATTGGAGATTTTAACGATGAAACAGAAGAATGGTACGGGATTTTCGTCTCGCTCGGAACGTGCATTCTCCCAAACTCCCGAAACAAGCCTCGAATCACATTTTTTCCCATTCGCCCTCTTTTACCTTCCCCGTGTATCCTCTTTCACGAGCTGCGTTTTACGCTCAGAAGCTAAACACATCCGAGGTATTACAGGATGATCGCTGAGAAAGGTGAAAAATCACGAAACTTTGTTCCCTCATTGAAAACCGATATTTCGCCCCTGGCTCGGGCTCTGACTTTTCACGTCGTTCATCGTTGCTTCAATTTATTCTTACAGCCAACGAAGATATGGCGAAATTTTTTTTTCATTTTTCAATTTTTTCGGTAGGTAAGATATAGTACATCCGTGACAGACACATTAAATATTTTTATCTTAGTTTTTCTCCGTACCTTGTGGTTTTACAGGTACAGTCAAATAAAAAGTTTTTGTCTCATTTTATCTCCTTAAAATGTGATTCTTGAGCTTCATTTATTGAGGAAAGTTGTTGGAGATTGTTTCAGGAACAAAGTACTCAAAATTCAATGTCATCCAAGGTGACCTGTACTTGCTGTATACGTATGAAAATGATGAGGAAAAAATTTTATCAATTTCTTTAAAAAATGAAGAAAGCTTCTCCGAAGTATAATGAAGAGCTATGTTAAATTTTAAAGAGATTCATCACCTAGAATTGAAGATAATTGGGATCGTAAATCGCAATATTTAACATGAGCTATTATAGGACAGTACCAAAAATTAAAATTTTTAACAATAAAAATCTTGGTTTCTATGTGGTGAATCCTCTTAAAATTTGGTATACATACACATATCTAGGTTTGTGCAAATTTTTAATGAATCCCTAAGAAAATGATAAAACAATAGAACTACCTTAAGTTTGTTCGAAAAAATTATTAATAATTGATTTAAGAATAATATATTTAAAATTCAAGGTCACCTAAGACGATCCGTACTCGATACGTATGTATGAAAATCGGGAAAAAAATTTTTTTAGAATTTTTTTTAAACTAACTGAAGTTTCTTTGAAGTATTACAAAAAAAGCTGTTTCAAATTTCAAGAAATTTCACTTCTTAGAAGCCAAGATATTTAGAGTTGAAGATCGCAATAGTTAACACACGCTTTTATGAGAGAAAAATAATTGTGATTTTCGATAATGATTATCTCGAATTCTATGCAGAGAAATTTTGTAAAATTTAATACACATATGCACATAGCATCAACAATAGTTTATACAACATTTTAACGAATTTTTAAAAATATCGTTTCGTGCATGTACTACCCAAAAAAACTTGTCGAACATACCTTGTTAATAATTCCAATTTTATACTGGTTACAATTTTTTCGTAAATGGTTTTTGTCGAAAAAAAGGTTTCCTCTTTCATTGAAACATCGTTAGAATGAAGTAAAATAAATTGCCAAAATGAAAAAAAAAACATTACTTTGGGTTGCAACGTAGAATTGTTTGTTAACTGCAGCAACAGACTGCTCGTCATTATTTTAGCGCATATACGCGTACATAGTGAATGCCAATTGTGCACGGACTAACGAAAGTCTCGGTGATTTTCGAGAAAATCGGATCCACCCGGAATTGCGTGCGTGAATGTAACGCACGTTTTATCAATCCGTTAATTCTCTCCTGCCCAATAGTTCAAAAGAATTTGTACATGAATGTTCATAATTCCTGAAAACCACGCTTAAAGCTTTCATTTTCACTCCAATACTTTTGGGATACTAAAGCTTTTGATACTTTTTTAAAAATAATTCTCGTTCCTATGTGTATTCAAGGGGATAATTCTTTCTGTGGTGCTACGTGCGATTTTTCTTTTTATTGGATTATACGATTTATTTTTAAAAATTTTGCCAAAAAGCGTGAAAAAACGTTTGCCAATTAAATAAAAGAAGTCAAATAATAAAAAAATGGTGAAAAATATACTGTAGACATACGAATGTTAATATTTTTTTAAATTTTATTTCTTTTATAAAGAACACAATTATAAATTTTTGGCAAAAACTATTTTAAATACACAAAAAATATGCATTTTTTTTTCATAAAAACCGTTTTTTTAAACATAAATTTTTTCAGCCATTTTTTCCAACTTCAATGATTACAAATTCATAACTTTTTAAATATATTGTAAAATTTTTTACAATCACTCGAAGCAGGATCGATTTTGCTGTTGAACTATCAGAACATTTGCAACTTCAAACACTTCAGTACTTATTCATAATAAACATTTTTTTCAATTTTTCGTCTAAAATTAAGACCTAAAAGATGTTTTTTTGCATCCATAAGATATTAGACAGTAATTAAAATACGAATTTGAAGCAGATTTTTATCGATACTTACCAGTAATAATAACTCGAATAAGAGATACGAATAACGAGTACAACAAGCCATTGTTATAAAACTTGATCGAATAAGTGAAACTTTCTGCTGATGAGAGATCGTTAAATATCCCTACTTGTGTAATTTGTGAAAATAAGTCATGCGTGAATATCGTACTCCTTATATTCAGTCGCCAGGATTATATCCAGATTATTGCGAGGGAATCCCGTCTGTGAATTGATCCGATTACGAGGATAAGCGGTGAGGAATAACTGAAAATTAAGAGGTAAAACAATTTATAAGATATAATCGAGACAATACGGGAAATAAATAAAAAAAAGCAAACGGTTCAATAAAATAGAGATACAAAGAGAGGGATCGGATGTGACGAGCCGAAGAATTCGCTCTGTCGAGCGAGATTTAATCCTCGTCTGACAACAACCGGATTTTACTACTGGGCAAGCGTCGTTCCCCTTTTACCGGGCTGGCTTCCGCGTGCACGAGCCGGGAATGTGATTTACAGCGATAACTAATACTCAGGCGAGTCGAGATTGCCGTCCGCTCGCTAATACACGGAATTCGCAGTCATGTCAGTCCACACATTGTTCCCATCATGACGTCGGTAACCTTATATCTGGGCTCGTAGCCCGATGATGCGATCCGATGTATGCGGCACTGCGTACACCGGTCTAGAGCTCAGCTGTGTGTTACCACCGCTGTTTTCCCCCGAATGCGAGAAAGAGACGAACGCACCAACGGGAAGCTAACTACGTTCACGCTTCTCCGACCCCTATAACAATCGGCCTGCTAGGGCCTGGCTATACTAGATGCTTACGCTTGCCAAATTGATTTCTCATTAGCAATGCTCCTACCAATACCCTCCCGAATCTCAATGTTAAACCTCTGTATACATCCCCGTACATCGATTCCTTGCACTCCCGGGATTGATTGCTTACGATGTACGACATAACGAGATTAACGGAATAGTTGCCTTTGATTGACTCCACCTGGAAAATAAATTATTGCCCTCCTCATTAATGGATTTTTATTACTTTTCTAGCCAATTATTCAGGATAAGTCGTTATAGGTATTCAGGATGTTTATGTGGGTGGTTTTGGAAAACAAATTATTGGCATCCGCGTGATATTGGATTTTAATTACTTTTGCAGACAATTCTTCAAGGATAAGTCATTATAAGTGTTCTTGGTATTTATGTGTTTGGTTTTGGAAAATAGAGTTATTGATGTTCACGTAACATTGGATTTTTATCACTTTTTCAGCTAATTCTTCAAAGATGAATCATTATAAGTGTTCTGGATGTTTATGTGTGTGGTTTTGAAAAACTCATTAATTGTGTTAAACATCATAGAACTTAAAAGTCTATTTTCATACCATTCAAATTCATTGTGCTTACAGTTATAAATTTTTACTGCATCTGTGCAATGAATTTCATGAAATTTATTACCACCCATTTATAAATCTCATGGATTATGGAAGTGTGTATCAATTAATCTATATGAACAAAATATTTGCAATTAAACAGACTCAGTCAAATGTTGAAGTAATCACCTTTTTCAGATAACTCTATAAAATCCTTCAATATTTAATACCAGTATATAATATAAATAGATCCAATCGAGATGCAAAAATGATTGGAAAGTAGTAATGGTTAAAAGTAGCAATGGTTAAAAAAGTCGCTTCTACAATTATAATACCAATGAAAATCTTATAATTCCTAATACTGCAAAGCGAATGAAATTCGCTTCTCATCCCAAGAATAATGTGAAAATTGTATCTGTCAGTAGCAATTTACGAAAACGTTTATTGGAAAGTGAATCGTGCGATGGAATAATGACAATTTACCATTTAATCGAGGTCTCTGAAAAAAAACCCTTGAATCGATACTTTACCGCGATTAAAAATGCCGGAGAGTGTTCTGTTACCATTAGCAAACACGTAGTATCGATTCCACTTGAATTTTCCTCACTCGACCAACAATCCGTACGGCGTACATATGTGCAGAATACGAATATAAGCTCGTTATTTATTGTGGAAGGTAATACGGTAGAAATTTGTGAAACATTCTGGCGGTGGGTAGGAGACAGCTTAGCGTGGACGGATTAGCCAAACCTCCTGACTCTCTAGTGCTCTTGGAACCATCAGTTGGCACTACAGTTACAGCATAACAGAAGCTCTAGCACCGATGAGAGCTCTTTCTCCCTCTTTCACCCTCCCGGCAACCAGGAGCCTCGTAACTGACGGGGTTGTTCCCATTAAATACTACCGTCTGACTGGGTCGCCGACTCCCGAGTTTCTCTCTCGTACGATCGGGCGAATTTATCCTACACGAGGATTTACGGATTAAATCCAATGCGGTGCGTCCACACCCAATCCCCTATTTCTCTCTTTGTCTCTTTCGACCTTTCTCCCTTTCTCTCTCTCTCACTTTTCAATATACGCGTTCATCCCCTGCGTCGTGTCATTCCGGAGACTATGACCTCGCTTTCCCGTTCCATCATCAAAGTCTCTTTCTCTCTCTGCATACTCTCGTATTCGTTCTCTTTTTGCATGTCAAACGATTACGTCAAAAATCGTCGGCTACTCGCTAAGACCCACCCCTACAAGCGGGGAGAGAAAATATTTATTTTCACTCTTTTTTAGGCTGAATGAAATATTGGTCGGGCTTTCAATGAAAACAACGGTTTCGGATTTAATAATTATGCTTTATGAGTATTAGGTGTCATATTCGGTCAGGTGTAAGTTATATTTGGAATGGATTTAGTCGTATTTTTGGCAATAGTTTTTGCTAATGTTAACAAACTGGTTCGACCACAATTTGTAAAGTTTTTAACACAGGGAATTTATTTTTCATAAGAGTGTTTTTAAATAGCATTACTATTAAAATCACGAAGGGGTAGTTTAAAATTTTTGTATACTTTTGACACAATCGAATCTAGAAAATTTTTTTTCTGATAAAAATTCTTTTTTATTTTAGTTAATGCTGTATGATGACAAATTGTGGTCCCAAAAATTACTACTTATTCTAATGAACCTTTAGTAAAAGATTAAATAATTTTATGCTTTCTATGATATTTAATTTAAAGATTCTACATATACGTTAAGGTAGTACATCCACAAAACGATTTTTTTAGGAATTTGTTTAAATTTTGTATAAACTATCTTTGATGCCATATGTTATATGTGTATTAAATTTTAAGAAATTTCTTTACAAAGAATTCGAAATATTCATTTTATCGAAAATCACATCTTTTTTTACTCTTTCACAAGAGCACGTGTTAAATATTGCGTTCTTGAATCAATTGGTAACAACGTTTTTCAGTAAACTTAAGTTGTAAAATGACACGGTACAGAGAAAAACAAAGATAACAATTTTTGATATGACTGTCAGATGGATGTACTACCTTAATGTGTCATCATAGAACGTTGATACATATTTTCATCACAATGTCTTTAAAATAATTTCACTTGATGATTTTTGACTTTATTTTACACGAAATACAAATGTGTTTGAGTGAAGATGTGCTCGAACCTTCTTAAGGTAAGAGTCACGTAAAATTGTTTGAGACAGAATTTTTTAAAAATTTGTACATATCTTCTTTGAGATATAGTGCATGACATTCTTGGAATTGCAAAAATAAAAAATAAATTTTTTACTTTGGTTTTTTAATTTTTTTTGAAATTCTAAGAGTTTCATGCCCTAGTACAGCGTACACTGCATAACATATTCAAATTCGAGTTCATTTAGTTGAAAAATATGAGCGTGGAATTTGTCCGAAAATTCATTTAAAATTGGGTGTTTCACATCACCTTAAGGTAGTTCTATCATAAAATCGTTTTCTTAGGATTTTGTTAAAAATTTGCATAAATCTTCTTTGATAGAGTGTGCAATTGTATTGTAAATTTCAAGAGCTTTCACTACGTAGCATTCGAGATATTTAGTGTCAAAAATCACTATGCATAAGAGCAGATGTTAAATATTGTGATCTTCAACTCTTAATATCGTGAATTCTGGGTAGTGAAATTTTGCACAGCTCTTTACTGCACTTCGAAGAAGCTTCCCTCAGTTTAAAAAAAAATCCTAAGATTATGATTGTTTTTAATTTTCATACATACGTAACAAATACAGGTCACTTTGGATGAACTTGAATTTTGAATATGTTGTTCTTGAAACACTTCGCAACAACTTTTTTAATAAACTTGAGTTCAAAAACCACATATGGTATCAAGATAATTGAGATAAAAACTTTTGATTTGACTGTACTGATAGAACTACCTTAAAGAAGGATATGAGCATTTTTCGCATAGGGTAAAAGCAGTTCATAATCCTTTGAAAAGAATATAAAGCAAAATTTGATATATGAGGTTGGGAAAAGATACAATCGAGTTTTGAAACGTGTATTCATACCATTGACCGTTGGTACATTCTCACAAGAACGGCCAGGTATTTCTTTATGCCCGGGTAACTCACTTTTCTTCCGAGAATATCCATGACGTATCTGGCGACAGTTTTTTACAGAAAGCAGAAGCTTCGGCTTACCGCGAGTGCGAGCTTGTTTCACGGGAATGCAGATTGCACCGGTTATCAGCTGGCTCATCTTGTCTCTCGCCAAAATTTATACCGGATTGCACAGGCTCTTTCACGCTGCTTCATTCTTATCGATGCATCAGCGCACACGCCCTTTTTTCTTCCTTTGTCCGCTTCAACCTTGATAAAAGTCCTTCCTGGCCTCCGAACCTCATCTTAGCTATCTGCGAAAAGAATATCTCGAAATACACATTTAGAATTTTTATACCTCGTCCTTTTTATGTCTCTATATAAAAAAAACCTCTTTTAAGACAATACTAAACGAAAGATTCTCTTTCGTCACCAACAACAATTTTTCTTTTTTTTTTTCATGCAAATTTGAAAAATACCTAGAAGAATGATATTTAAAACGTTCATTGTTATTTAATACTTTATACAAAATAAAATTATTCGAAATAATTTTTCATAACTTGAAGTACTTTTTTTTACTTTTGACAAATGTTAGTCATTAAATAACATTCTTTTTCATAGATTTACTATATAACAACGATGCACGAAAATTATATGGAATCTCAATTATTTTTAATGACTCAAGAACCGTTCAGACGAGAGATGTAAAAATTCGCTTTTTTATTTGTATATTACAAAAAAGTTTGAATACATGTTTTGAAAATATTAACATGGAATCTTATGAGATGTTACAGAAATATTTTTTTTTATTATTCATTCACGTTTTTGCAGAATAGTGTAGAATTCTTCTATAAATTTTCAACAAAATTCTGTAGAAGAACTTTTGCATTTAACTATATTTTAGGTGAATGCTGAACAATAGATGATTTTCTCTCGTTAATATTTGTTACAGGAAAATACATGAGAATAAATTCACAAGATAATGGAAAACTTTTTAATAAAATCCATCCCTAGTATTTGTGGTATACTCTATATATATGTATATTGCTTTATTGCTTTTGAGAGGATTTGTATATGCTATGTACATATTTTATACATTTTATATAGTAAATATAAGGTACCCATAAAATATTTTATGTATTCATTCTGTTGTATCATACTTCATTGTTTGAATAATTAAAAAAAGAAATTTTACTGACAAGAAGATTTTCAAACTCGAAAATATGAAAATGAGCTTCTGGGCATATTTGTTAATTTTATATAACAGACAATGTTAAATATGAATAACTTTCAATGAAATATCTTTTTTAAATATTCGGTAAATCATATTATAATATCGTACAAGATATTTCACTTTTCATTAACAATGTGTTTTGAAATTGTAGCAATTTCTCCAGTCATTAGATTCTGAATGATAATAAATTTTATATATTCTTTTCGATAGGGAATTCATACAATTAGGATGTAATATAAACAAAAAATGATTTCATAACTGTCAAATGTATTTTTTAATCAAATGTGCTTTATTAAATAATAAATTAGATATTTGAAAAGGTTTCACTGAATTTTTTTATTTTTCATCATTTAAATAATGCAAAATGTCAAAATTGTTCAAAGAGTAAACTTATAAAATGGTAAATGATGCTAATAAGAAAAAAAATTAACAAATTTATGGCAGAAATGTTAAGTTTCACGACTCCATTATGAAGAACCCACTTTTTTTAAAACCGAGAACTGTAACACTCCAGCTCAACCACTTATGAGCATGATTTCTCGTTTATTTATCAAATTATTTCTGTTACTTATTTTCGTTTCTAAAAAAGTTCAAGTCTTGAGATTATCAACTCCTACATGAGTGCAAGTTATTTGTTTTTAATATATGAATCACATAGATTATTCTCCTTTTTTAATATAATATCTACGTATTACCAAAATAATTTTATAAAAATTTGTAATCAGCACAAGCGATAAATATCAGAAAAAAATTATAGTTTTGAATTTCGTTTTTTTCGCAGAAATATACAATTCATTCGAATAATAACAATATATATAAATAAAAAATTCATTTCAATAATAATAATAATAACAACAATAAGTAGATAAATATAAAATTTATTCGAATATTAATAATAAGTAGAAATATAAAATTCATTCGAATAATAATAATAAGTAGAAATATAAAATTCATTCGAATAATAATAATAATAATGATAGAAGATAAAAAAATTTTAATAGTAAGTACGATAATTGTCTCTTACGATTGGACACTAACGATAAGTAGAAATATAATAATCATTCGAATAATAGTAATAACGATAGAAAATAAAAAAAATTTAAATAGCAAGTGCGACAATTGTCTCTTAAGATTGGACACTTTTTTTTTCCAATACGCTAAAATGTTGACATGGATTGCATGGAATCGTGGCGGGCGACCCAGAGGTTTTCTGATCGTTTCAGCGTGTGCATCGGAGAAACAGTATGAAGCGCCGCTCGAATACGTTGCGCGTTTGTCCGTTATGCTCTCGCGCGCGAATGAAGTCCGGAAGGATCGAGTACGCGGAAGTCTGACGATGGACGAGTCTGACGGTGATTTAGTCGAATTTTCGAGCACACAACGGACGGAAACTCCGGTTCTCCCTCGGTTCACGAGCGAGCGATCATAATCGATTTCAAACGCGTTCAACTCGCTCCTGCGTGCGACAAGAATGCCGGGGGAGCCTCTCGCACGCACCACCGAGAAACTATTTCGGCACGGTTAACGATAGCCAACGGACAGCCCGTGCGAGTACGAGCGCGCGCGGGAGAGAAAAAAATCCTCGAATTTCGTATGCCCGTGCCGTTGAAAATTCGCCACGAACCGTCGGCCAACTTTTCCCCTATTTTCGCGAAAGCGCGTTCCGACGTCGCGTAACTTCGCGTGTTTGTATCTCGTTGAGAAAAAAATGCGAACTGTCCAACTTTCGCGGATTCACGAGAGAAAAAAAGACGTTAGATATTTTTTTCCCTTTTTTTTTCGCGAAATGAAATGTTTTCTCTCAATTTAGCGAACGCACATTTTTCTGGAGACTCGTCGAGTGTCTTTGATCACTGCGGTAGAAAAGTGAAAAATTCTTTATGTGTCAGACTGGTACAAAAAATTGATTTTTTTTTCTTAGACTTTCGTTCAATACTTTCATAATAAGGATGATGGATGTTTGTTTATATTTTAGCTCGTCATTACAGTAATTAGTTTTTTGATTAAATTTTTTCCATTTCTCTTTTAATCAAGATTGAAGAAATTTTTCGTTGGGCTTTAATTTTTTAGCTCAATAACGAAGCAACGTACGTACATTTTTTTAGATACATATTTTATAGAAAATTTGATGCTGTGCAAAAAAAAGTCTGGTTAAAATTAAAGTCGAAATTCTGTAAAACTTCACTTTTTTGAAATTTACAGTTAAAAATTTGGTTTTAAGTCATAAGAGAAACAACGAGAATACTAATCGTAAGTTCTATTTAAATAAGCTTATTCACCAAATCGAAAATTATTAATACATTTTTTCGGTACATCGATTTTGTTGCGTCAATGTTATGTCATCTGTAATGTTCGTTCGAGCGGGGGTTGTGCGAGCTTCGAGACCGCACATATACGGGGTGTATACAGGATTTTGCGGCGTGGAATACGCCGCCTGATGGCGTCACATGGCTATTTACGAAGAAAGAAAAATAACGAAAAAAAAAAAAAATATTCCGGTGAGAAAAAGGCTGAGAAGACGTTGGACGGGGTGAGTGAGCGAGCGATGTCCAGAGGGAAAAAAAGAGCATGAGAAAAGAATCGGAGGGAAAGGCGAATAAGAGAAGCAGGGTAATGCCGGTGTGGGTTTTGAAACAGCGACGTGGATGGGAATTCTGGAAAGCGGAAAAACGACGCCTCCAGCCATTTTCCTTTTTCCCCTTTTCCAACTCGCCCCCTCCCACCACCATCCCCAACCTCTTCTCTCTCTTTTCTTCCTGCTCCTCTCGTTTTTTACGCTCTTTCCGATTCTCACATTCCTTCCCGTTGCTTTTTTTTTCATTTTTTCACATTCCCGCTGTCTCCCGCTTGTCCATTCCCGGCCTTTCATCACGCTCGCCCATATTTTTTCTAGTAATATCTTCCTCGCCCGGGTGTATCTCGCTTGGTGGTCGTCCCGCTATAAATGTTATTAAAAAGAAGTCTAGAATTAAAACGTATTCCAGAATAATAAAAATCCTGCGATGAAGAAGTTTTTCGCATTAGGTTACCAGAACCTGTATTTGCATGAGAAACTTTGTGCTAAATTATGACGGTCTGTCGCGAGGTGTTTGAAATCTTTTCGCATCAATTCAATCTATAGAAATAGATTCAAATTTATGTAAGGATGAACAAGACTTGATTCTTTTTATTTTTTGGGGAGGTTCTACTGCGATTGCCATTTTTTTAATCGTATGAGCTTAAATTCATCAATTTTTAGAGATGACCTTGAATTTTTAGTATATTAATTTTGAATCAATTTAAAGTAGTTCGGCTATTTTTGAACAAGTGAATATTCACCAATTTTTGTGGTAAATGATCATTCAAGGTTCCTTGATTATAATAAGCACATTTTCGGAGCCTCTTGCTACTGCGATTGCCATTTTTTTATCGTATGAACTTGAATTCATCTATTTTTAAAGATGACCTTGAATTTTTAGTATATTAATTTTTAATCAATTTAATAAAGTAGTTTGATTATTTGAACAAGTACGGTGAATATTCACCAATTTTTGTGGTAAATAATAATTCAAAGTCCCTTGAGTATAATAAGTACATTTTTGGGGTCTCTTGCAAAGTAAAATTTTGAATGATTTCATTCAAAAATTTTTATTTTTAACTTAGTACCTTATGGAAGAATTCACAATAATGTAAACTGTAAAAAAACTAATCGGTAATTGAGATTCAGAAAAGTTTCCATCATAATGTAAATTTATCACAGATTCTGTTTATTTCAAGAAAATATTACCTTATTATGGCGCTTTTAAAAAGAAAACATAAAAAACTTTTGTTTTTGACGTTTCGGAAGCGGATGATAGACATTGCGTTGCACTGTGAGTAACAGCTGATTGAATTTTTAAAGCTTTTTCGTACATTCACGTGATAAAAATATTTTCAATGTAAGTGTTTATTAATTATATTAATAATTTAGACTTAAATTTAATCAGTATAAATTAGTAGTCAACTTGACTACTCATATTACAGTCGAACTACCTAAAAGTGGTTGATCTGTAAAATGAGCGTCGATAAATTTTGATAAAAATTTGCATAAACTTTCTTTGACGTCATATCGTTTTATCAAGCGGAAGTCGAGATATTTTATGATAAATATATCACATTCGTTTTGTA
This sequence comes from Cremastinae sp. A BG-2022a, assembly GCA_030522545.1. Taxonomy (NCBI): domain Eukaryota; kingdom Metazoa; phylum Arthropoda; class Insecta; order Hymenoptera; family Ichneumonidae; species Cremastinae sp. A BG-2022a. Next base: position 11,082 of record JAPYYW010001385.1, on the reverse strand, counting down.
TTCTCTCTATAAGAGCGCATGTTAAAACTAAAATTTTCAACAAATAATTGTCTCGAATTACAGACGGTGAAGTCTTCTAAAATTTTGCAGAGAGTTTTATATAACATCGAAGAAACTTTGTTTAATTTTTTTAGAAAAATCTCTCATCAACAATTATTAATTGTTAATTATAATACCAATAAATGCGCCAGGTATTTATGAATCTGAGTGACCTTGGAATCAGAGTATGTTTTGTTCTTAAATCAATATACAAAAACTTTTCTCGATAAACTTAAAACTCGTAAATAACATTGAACGTCAGAAAAACAGAAGAAACTTTCGTATTTGACAGTCCCCGACGAACGACTTTAAAAAAGGCGTGTGTGCCTAAAGTGTCAATGAACGTTTTTGAGAGTTGTCAGAAATCAATGAATATTTCAAGAAGTTGAAAAAAATAATTAAAAAAAAATGAAATTTCTAAATGATTATATGTCTAAATTTGAAAAATGTATGACGAAAAAGTGACTTTTGTCAGGGACAGTAACTCAAGTTGCTCCTTGAGGCATTTTTCCTTCGTTTCTGGAGTTCGTGCAGGAATCTCGCGCTCGTTGGATCTCGCCGGGGCTTTGTCCCGGTGAGCGGAGTCTTGGCTCGACGCGCGGTGAGATTTTGCGGTTTTGCCTCTCTCTCTCTCTTTCTCTCCACGCGAAAATCCGACGCCCGCGTGGATCGACGCTCGAGTCGACCTCGCCCTTCTTCTCCGGCGCTCCCGTGCTCCATCTCTCAACTGTCCGGCTTGAAAACACGCAGGCTTTGTCATCCTCGTTTCTCCCCGTTGCGGTCCCGCTAATAAAGAAAAATAAAGAGGCACGTACAACAGAGGAGACAACTCGCCGTACGTCCGGATATTAGCTCAGGGCTTGCGCTGTCCCCTGCCAGAACTCCGAACAACCACCCGCCCCATTGTTAAGATGTCCCGGCTTTTGTACCCACGAGACATTTTCCTTCGCGAAAAATTAACGAAAAAGCAAAACAAGGACGAACTAACTACAGAATACACCTTGTATCGGACTCTCGCAGCTTCGCCTCCGCTGCTGCGTCCTTATTGTCCTGAGAATTGAAAAAAAAAAACGTAACAGCGGAGCTTCGTACATTTCTAGCTTCCCACGACCACCCCCATTTTCGGTACTTTCTGTTGTTCAGATTGCTGTTAAATTTGTTAAACTCGTTCCAACTTTTTTCCAACTTGGAATAAAACAATTAGTGCGCAATGTATGATAGATAAATAGTTTAGTAGTTAAGAAGCAAATATTTTTTCAATATATAATATTATTTTAAATCACATATTTGGCTTTGAGAATAGAAAGAAAAGGAGCTTATTTATTGTTTCGTTTTGATATTTTGCTATTTTTCTAGGCGAAACACTTCATACAACATCACATAATGTGCTCTATTCCGATTAATTGATGAATGTCTTTAATGTCTTTAATGTCTTTTTTATGTAATTTAATGTCTTTTTTAATGTAGAAGATATATCCACACCGACATTTTTAAAAAAGTATTTTGAAACGAGCATTATAAATTTGAAACATTAAACTATTCACTTTTCGTATGATTGAAAATCACTGGAACTGACACTCAATTGTACTTGTCGAATCACTACCAAATTTTTTTCGGTAACAAACTACCTGGCGAGACCCGACACGTCTTACCCCGACACTTTTCACTGGCATACTGATTCCAAATTTCGTCATTAAATCGAACAATTAAGGCCTTAATCGGTTTTTCACTCGACCTCGACTGATCACCATGGAAACAATTAATGACCGAGGGATTAACGAAAATTTGAAAATTTTTTTTCCTCGTCATGCTCGACGAATTTTCTCCCTATTTTTTTTTAATGTTTACGATCCCCGAACTATTCAGGTATATTTATCCAGGTATATTTGATATAAATAATAGAAAATTGTGTTGCAAGTTTTTTTTCACATGATCGGAGAATATTTAGCGTGTTCGAGGACCTCCAGCCTGATTTTTCGAAAATTTAAAATGAAATGAAAATTAAGAAAAATTTATAATTTCAGTTATATGTCATTTCTTAGCTGTTTGACTTATTAAATTCAGTCCAATACTAACTTTTTAAAACACATTAAGGTACTTCTATATTGTTATCGTTTATTTGTTTTGTGTAAATTGGTATAATCGCTTATTTTGATATAACAGGTATATGTGTTTGAAATTTTTCAGAGGTTTTACCGCTTAGAAATCGAGATATTGATTGTTAAAAATTCCAATTTTAGGTGTTCGTCCATAAGAGCCCGTGTTAAATATTAGATATTTTCATTAAATATCTAGAATTCTAGATCGTGAAGCTTTTTAAAATTTAGCATGGCTCTATTGTACTTCAATAGCTCTATTGTACTCTATTGTACTTATTTATTGTATTTCAAAAAAAGCTTTTCTTAATTTAAAAAAAAATTGTAAATAACTTTTTTATAATTTTCATAGATGCCTGGCAAATAGAGATCACCTTGGATGATCATGAATTTTGAATATATTGTTCTTGAACCAATTTGCAACAAATTTTCTTAATAAACTTTAAGTTCAAAAACATCATGGTATGGCGAAAAACTGAGATAAAAATTTTTAATTGACTGCAGCAATGAACCTTAAATAAGCTTTAGAAACGTGAATCTATAATTGACGAATAATTCGTGAAATTTTTCGATCAGCTTAATTGTAAAATTAACCTAATAACTTTTTGAACTTTCAGCTCCATTGAAATGATCTATTTTAAGCAACCATTTAATTTAGCAAGTAACATCTTGATGTACGAAATATGAGAAAATAATTAGAAAAACATTTTTAACAAATTATCATTTGTTTTTGCTGATTATAGCTCCAAGATGAAGTGGCCTCTGGTATTCACCTGGTTCGTTTTGCAACATTCGTGCATACACGGTGCACCACCATCCGGTGAGTACTCAGCTTATTATGGAAATTGAATATAACAGGAAAATTGAATGGAATTCAGAAATTCAGCATGTTTAGCCTTGAATAGCCTTTACGAATTCCAATAGAATACGATGCGTCGATAAAGTTCGTTCGACGCTTCTGATCTGAGACAAACTTTAGGGAATTGCATAATCAGTGCATCGAAGCCCAATCGGAAGTTTCTGTTTATGCATCGGTCAAGTAATCAAAGACGGAAGAACACGCTAATGAAAGTTAAAGGGACCCTTGAATAAGGGAGAGGAGCTTTGTAGAGTTTGTACACTCCCCGGAGTCCGAGAGCAAGCAGATTGGAGCATCTGCGAAACTCACGAGTAGAGAGATTTGAGGATTGTTTCCAAAGCTCAGATAAATCTTCTAAGAAAAAAAACTTTGCAAAGTTCCAGAGATCAGAATTTTTGTGAAAAAGTGGAAACAGAATAGTGAATTAAACTTTTTTTTTATACCAAAGAGTTCATTTTTGTATCACGACAAAAAATTTTATAATTACATATTTATATACTGCAGTGCACATAGTAAAAATGATTTAGACACGATTTTTAGAGGTGTAAGATAAAAATTTGCGGATATTGAGTCCAAAGAGTAAAAAATCAAAAGCTTGGCAACATTTTTTTTCCATACAAAGTCGTTTGAGAGATTAAATTTATTAAGAGATGTTGCTGTGTAGATTTACAAAAAAAACAGACTTGGAATTTAAGCTCAGTCAATGTTAAGTTTGCTGTCTATTAATTAGACAAAAAATTATTTTTTAAAATGCCTTTTGATAAATTATATTTGATGCCATAAAAATATTAATACAAGATTGTTCTTAGGAAGCTCTAAATTATTTCGATATTTATCGTACAAAATCACAACTCTTAAGGATGTCTGAGCAATATTCTCAAAAATATTAAAATGTGATAAATTTTTGATACTCTGTTCTTGAGTATATGAAAAAATTGTTTGCCAAATTTGAAATCATTTTGCGAAGATTTAACATTGCTTCTTATGGAGAATTTATAAATTCGTATTGAGTACAAATATGAAGTATGAGATTCTTGTGAATTTTTTTTTACATATTCGTAGCAGTGTTCATTTTGTATAAAGAACATTTTAAAACTTTTTTAAAAATTTTGATTATTTCAATTGTTTAAGCAGTAAAAAAATAATTAAATTGTCTGCATTTTATGAATTCAATGTCAAGAATTTGCTTTTTGCTGGGATTATCTGCCCCATACATCCTTAAGGAGGTCGTGCTGTGGTGAGAGTTATTAGATAAAAATCAAAAAAATTTAAGTTGTAGAATTATTTAAAATGGACAAAAAAATTTGTGTAGGTCATTGATCATTTGAGTAATTTAATTTCAAAATGTGCAATTTTAACACGGGCTCTTATAGAGGAATGCTCAATATATTACGTGAATAAAATTTTAAAAATAATTAACGATTGGACAGATGATCGAATTTTGGATTCACTTTTTAATAAATTATCAACGATTCATATGAAGTCGTAAAAAATGTAAGTCATTGAGGTAATTTTTGAAACATTTTCAATTAATGTTGAGCCTTCTATATTTAACCTCAAAAAACTGGCATTGCGAGCTGACGATGACAAAAAGTCAATTGACCAAATTTCAACGAAATATTTATCTTTCAATGCCTTATTTACAGCAAATGTTGCACTTAATTTCGTTAATTATTAAAAATATTTAGAAATCAACTATTTAAAATATTATGTGAACGATAATTAAAAACTTTTCGTTAAAGTTACTCAATTGACTAACGAGTATCAGCACGACCTCCTCAACTCGAACTCTTATGAGAATTTACAGATAATGAACATTTTTGACAATATCTTATATTAGTAAAGAGTTTTCCAATCGTCGTTAAATATAGACACGACATATAATTTAATAATATTAAACAATATAATTTAATAATACATATATATTATTAATAATATATATAAATAAATCTAAATAAATATAAATATTATATTATTAATAATAAATATTAAATAATATAATTTAATAATATTAAAAGTAAGATTTTTAAAGATTATACGTCCATTTAGATTCTGATAAAAACATGGATAGTTATTACTTGGCTAGTAAGATGATGATTCTTGGAGGTTTTTGATTGTATATCTATTGAGGAGAAAGTATTTAGATAATGATGATTGGAATGGTGGCGTGAAAAATAAATGTAGACGCGGAGAGAGCTTGAAGAAATGAGAATAGGAAATCCTAGTCGTTAATACGGGGGAGAGCCCTGCGGAAGCGTCAGAAGAGGGTAAACCGCGTGAAGTCCTCTCGTCGACGGTTACTTCGTCCTTCTTTACCTAATCCGTGTTTAACGGAGTGTGGATAGGCAAATTGAGCGGGTTCTGTGTATCCCGCAGCTTTCCTTCATCCTCTGGTCGACCTCCCTTTCTCTCTCTCTCTCTCTCTCTCTCTCTCTCTCTCTCTCTCACTCACTCTCGTCTCGATCCCTCGTTCGTTCACCTCTTCCAGCAAATTTCCGTTATCTCAACGCCTCGAACGCATAAATCCACTTCGGATCCACGATTATTCCACTTGTGAACATTTCCTACAAAAATACAGTTACCACCATTTTCATCTACTCTTCTCAATCCTCGAAATCTTTTTACCCGACAAACTCTTCAATTTATAGAGCCATTTTTAAAATAAATTGCTGGTATTCTTGAAATCAACATTTTTTATATATTATTTTTGAGTATATTTTTTAGTATAAAAATGATTTATTGCTAAGCGGTTTTTAATATTTGTTAACTTTTTATATTTTTTATGGAAAGTCTGAATTTTTGCAAAAATTCATAAGAATATGTATCATCAATGAAATGTAATATCTTTGTTCAAATATTATTCGTTTTATTATACATGAGTCAAAAAATGTGCTACTAATTAAAAAATATTTCAATAATTTTATTTAATTTTTTTAATGTATAACGAGGACCAAATGTTCAAATTATTCGCAAATTATGTATAAGGTTTATATAAAACATAGTACAGAATTTAAAAAAATGGAAAATTTAAGACTATATATAAATTTCTGTTAGTCAATTTCTACAATATTTCTATAGTACTTCAAAGAAGCTTCCCCAAGTTTTTTTTTAAACCCTAATTGTAAGATTATGATTTTTTAATTTTCATACATACGTAGCAAGTACAAATCACTTTGTATGACCTTGAATTTCGAGTATGTTGTTCTTGAAACAATTTGCAACAAATTTTCTTAATAAACTTAAGGTAGTACGTCCACAGAAGAGTTGAATTAAGAAATGGTTGAAATTTGACATATATGTTATTTAACACATTATCCAAACATCTGTGCAATTTGAATAATTTTGACCACCCCAAACCTGAGATATTTATTGTCAAAAATGACTATTTTCTGCAGTCTTCAATAAGAGCACGTGTTAAATTTTGCAATCTTCAATTCTAAATATCTTGAAATCTACATGGTGAACCTTTTTGAAATTTAACACAGCTTTTTATTGTACTTCAAAGAAGCTTCGTTCAGTTTTTAAAAAAATCCTAATATTATGATTTTTTAAATTTTCATAAGTACATAACAAGTACAGGTAACCTTGGATGACCTTGAATTTTCTTGAAACAATTTGCAACAAATTTTCTTAGTAAACTTAAGCTCAAAAACTTCATGGTACAGAGATAAATTGAGATAAAAACTTTTGATTTGACTCATGGATGAACTTAAGCTCAAAAACACCATATGGTATGGAAATAAATTGAGATAAAAACATTTGATTTGACTATATACCTACATAGAACAACCTTAAAATTTCCAAATAAAATTGTGAAAAAAAAGGAATATAATACACGTTGACAGTGCAAATAATGATGAATGAAACAGGAGAATAAGACAGACGTCAGACATTCGGGAGCATGCGCGCGTTAATAAAAGTGTACTTGTGCGCCCGTTGAGCAAATGGTTGAGCGTAGAAGTGGATATGCCGGGAGCTCGGGCACAAATTTCCAAGTGCACACATCGCTAACTGGGTTACGTAATACAATTAGCACCTCCACTAATTTCTGAGCTGCGAATAGACGACGCAGCTTCTCTGGGATAGTAGTTCGCTATTAATGGGCAAATACAAAGCGTCGTCTATCTGGGACGCGTGGCCAACTATCTCTCTTCCTTTCTGCTCTAGCTTCCACTTTCTTGCGTATACGAACATGAACATATATACCCTTTCTGTACCTGATGCTCGAGCCTCTCCCCCCCCGCTGCTGTGTCCCTAAACTGCAGCGCATCCAGGCTCTCTGCGCCCGATTATTATCAGCATCGTGAACTATAGAAAGCGCTTCTATTCGGGACGCGGCTACAAAATCGACCCTGTGACTCACTGCCTCGACGCACGTGCAAAACGTTTGTTAATTAAAAACCAACGAATCTTAATTCTTCCTTTACTTCGGGGATTTGCAGCAGTGCGCTTCAAGGATGTTGTGTTCAGTATCGGAAATGATGAAATATTTTTGAAAATTTTACATTATATTAATGAATGAATGAATAAATTTATTATGCCGTGGAACAATCATCCTTAGGCAAGATTGCATATAATATAAATATCATATAAATATTGCATTGCAATATAAATATCATTATATAATAGACTTAAACCTAACTTTAATCCTAAACTTAAAACTAAATTAAAAATTAACGAAACGGTGTAATACATGGAGTACATGTGCTAGTAAAAGTAAATAGCTTGAGTACATTGGATACATTGAATAAATATGACAAAATTTGACAATAGGCTCTCTCAGGCTACAGTTACAATTATAAATTTTAAATATTAAGGTAGTATTACCGAGACAGTCTATTCAAAAGTTTTTCCTTATGTGTTGACTAAATGTTGAATCATCGCTTGGAATTTCTTGAGACAGAATTAGCATTGTGTTAAAGTATTTGCAAAATTTAAAAAGGCTTTACCGTGTAGTTATTTAGATATGAAATTTTTAAAATTGCTACTTTTAACATGAGCTCTTGTGGAAGATTCGATAAAGTAATGACTTTCGATGTATAATATCTTGATTTCTAGATGGTGAAGCTTTATAAAATTTGACACATGTTTTCATATGACATTAAAGAAGAGCTGTGTGCACATTTTTAAGAATATCTGTCTCAACACGGCTTTTTAAGTAACATCTCTAAATGGTTGTGTAAAAATTTCACGATGATCAGGAAGCTCCTCATTAATTATATTTAAAATGACTATATTTTTTGTATCTTTTTTGTACGGATTAAAAGTTGTAATTTTTTATAGTAAATATCTTAGTAACGAGCTTCCTAATTTAAGGTGGTTGATCTGTGAGAGTCAAATTCAAAATTTTTTCATGCATTGATGACATTTTTCTGACGTTCACCAGGGATTTGCGAGATTAAATTTATATTAAGAAAGGTTGTTGCAAATTCATTAAAGAACAACGTACTCTGAATTCGAGGCTATTCAAGGTCATCAGAAATAATAAATATACTTGGTGTATAATTAATACATTTTTTACGATCCATTTTTCTAAAAAACTAATTAAAGATTCTTCAATATATGTTGTATAAAACTCTCTGCAAAATGTTAGCAACTTTCACCGTCTGAAATTCGAGATATTTATTGTCAAAAATTGTAGTTTTAACACGCCTTCTTATAGAGAGTGTGCAAAAAATGTGATATTTTTTGTTAAATATCTCAACTTCTGTACGATGAAACCTTCTAAAATTTGGTACACAAACACATATGATGTTAAAGAAAATTTATGCAAAATTTTAACAAAATCTGTCGACACAGGGTTTGATGTAATCTTCAATGCTAATTATTTGTTTTAAATCAAGTATAAAGTTATTTTTTTGTTTCAATCGAGAAGGAATAATTTATATTGCTGTAGATTTCAATCTCAACGAAAATTATGACATTAAAAATAATGGGTGCACATCCGTAAATGATAATTTTATTTATGGAGTTTAAAAAAACCTCCGTAATTTCATTCTCGAATATCTCTTTTAAATGATCGGTAACCATACTTTTTTTTCTTTTTCCAATCGATTCAGCGTATTTCAATTTATTATCGATATTTATTATTCGCTCAAAGTTTAAATATGTCTAATTTTGGATATACATCCTTAAGTAGAAAAGAAAAAGTAATAAAATTATTTGTACAAAATTCTCTTCGTGTATGTATTTATTTTGTGATTTTTGTAGAAATCGGATGAACGAAAAATGAAACTATATTCTCGTTTTCTCTGAATGATCGCATTGGTAATCCCTCGATACTGTATAATCCTTGTTGGACGGGAAAAGCTTTTTGAGCGCACCCTTTTGGCCGAGGGCTACGCGTCCGGCCTATTAATACCGAACGAATGTTTAGCGCGCGACTTTTTTCCGTCTCGTTCAAACGAATTTCCCGTCCACCGGGAGCGAATTGGAAACAAACTTTGTGAAATATTCGCGTGTAAATGCGACATTTGTCGATCGAAGATGAAATATTTAACGCAGAAAAAAATATATTCTTAAGCTGTAGTTTAAGAATGTAGTTTAAGAATAAAATAAATATATTCTTAAGCTGTACAGTTTAAGAATATAGTTTAAGAAAAATATTGATATATTCTTAAGCTGTACAGTTTAAGAATATAGTTTAAGAAAAAAATTAATATATTCTTAAGCTGTACGGTTTTAGAATATAGTTTAGGAAATAAATAAACATATTCTTAAACTGTACATTTTAAGAGTATAGTTTAAGAAAAAATAAATATATTCTTAAGCTATAGCGTATACAAGTTAGGTTGTAAATGTAAAGAAACTAACATGTTATTTCTTAATATTATTCAGTATTATTCCTGGATTTTTTTTTTATTTAGTAACAAGCGTTTTACCTTTATCGAACATAATTATACAGTAATAATGGCAAAATATATTGGAAAAAGCAATAAAGTGACACCATTGATATAATAAGAGTGAGAGAAGAATTGTTACACTTCAAAAATCGCCTAAATTAATTGTTTCCATTCATTAACTTTTAGTGCTTCGTTGACATATTTTCATACACAAAATTCTATTACATTGATCACACTGTAACATTATGAACAGCAATAGTAGCTACCAAAGTTGCCTTCTTTTCTGCAAAAATTACAACACCGAAGACGACTCCACTGTAACCCACTACAGTATCCTCGCTTATCAAGACTGCGCTTTCTGGGCTCTTGTTTTCCACTTTTATGTAGTTAATAACCTCGCCTAGGAAAAATATAAATTTTGTTAAATTATTCAATATTTCTACTTTTCAAAATGGGAAGCTTGAAAAGAATAAAAAATATTTATAACTTTTTTTATTATATAAAAATAAAAATAAAACAATGTATGAACATAAAATATGAAAAAAATGAAATGTGATTATAAAAAATAATTGGCAAATAATTTGATTCTAAAATTATTTAAAGAAAAGTTGCATTTCGTAAAATGTGATTATCAAGAAATAAGTTCACTCGTATCTCACACAGAGAGGGTAATTTGTAATTGATGAAAGATCGATTCACTTTATCTTCTTTTTCTCATTTTTTCAAATTTCTCAATACATACGATTATTAAAATTTTATTGGGACACTTGTTAGATGCGTTTACGAAATGTTTACTCAACCGAATATCAGAAAGTGAGTCAATGACTATTTTCAAAATTTCGTTATAGATAAACGAGCAGAGTATATTAATTTATTGATTAGAAGTTTGAAAGAATCTTAGTTTTGCAAATCAGTAGAAGTCAGTAAATTAGTAAAATATTTCGAAGTAAAATGAGGCACACGAGGGAAAGAGACATATGTATATTACATAGAAAACTGTTTTTTTTCACGAAATTTTTTTAAAAATTTTATATTAAGGGATTTCGATACACATAACGAAATAATAAAAATTCGTTCAAATTTGAAGAGGATATTCTTTCATATGAAATGCGTAAACACGAATTTTTTTAGAATTTTCGTCCAATTTTTTTCCGAACAATTGAACCATGAAATAGCGATTTTTAGACAATATAGATATACTTTCCGTGTATAAGAATGTAACTTCAACACTTGATTACTCGAAAAC
>JAPYYW010001384.1:0-34888 GCA_030522545.1 Cremastinae sp. A BG-2022a | reverse complement strand
TGTAAAGTAAAGGCAAAAATCATCAAGTGAAATTATTTTGAAGATAATCTGACGAAAATTAATATTTACGTTCCTTGATGGCATATTAAAATACGTTTACAATAATTTAAGGGTGATTTACTGTGCAGATGTCGAAATATTCATTATGTAAAATTGTTACTTTTAACACACGGTCTTATGAGAAGTCATTAAAAAAGCGATTTTCAAAGATAAATATCTCGATTTCTAGACGGTGAATGTTATGGAAATTTGACCACTATTTGGGTATCATATTAAACTCAGTGTTTGCCAAATTTTAGCAAGAAAAGTTCAAAAATAATTTTCACGTGGTAAACGCGTGAACGATCGTGCTGCTACTCGAGTAACTTTAACAAAAATTTTTTAATTAACGCTCACATAATATTTTAAACATTTGATTTTTAAATATTTTGAATAATTAATGACTGAAGTTTGCATCGTTGGAATGCAACGATTTTTTTTTATTTATCCAACTTTTTTTCGATTCTTCTTCAAAAAAATCATTAAAATCAAGCCTCTAAATAGAAAAAGAATCAGCCCTATGGAACCCAATTCTTTCAGGGGTTAAAAAATGAAAAAATTCTGTCATCCCCTATGCGATTTTAAATTCGTTGCATTTCAACGATGCAAAGTTCAAAGTCATAATAATTAAAGAAATAAGGTGCAAAATTTTCTGTAAATAAGAGGCATTGAAAGATACAATATTTCGTTGAAAGTTTTGGTCAATTGACTTGGCCGTCGTCAGCTTACGATACTAGTTTTTTGTGAAGTTAAATAGATTTTTTAAGGTCGATAAGACTCAATATTAAATTGAAAATGTTTTGAAAATTACCGTTGGTAATTTATTAAAAAGTTAATCGAAAATTCGTTTAGCTATCTAATCGTTGATTATTTAAAAAAATCTATTCAAGAAATATGTTGAGCATTCCGCCATAAGAGCCCTGCATATTTTGAAATTAAATTACTCAAATGATCGATTACCTATACACATTTTTTTTTCTTTTGTGTACAATTTTATTAACTCTACAACATATATTTTTAAAAGATTCTTATCTAATAACTCTCATCACAGCACGACCTCCTTAATAAATACAATTTGATGAAGAAAGAATCTTTGAAAATGGTTCCCAGAAATGGTTCCCAATTGTACGAAATTTTCGTACTCAATAATATGATTTTTTTTGGGGGTAAAATTTATTGAACTACATGTACATGAAACGTTGGGATGTTCTTCGTAACGAAAGCTTCACCGTGGTTGACGACTTTTGAGGGCCTTCAAAGGAAGTCCGTTAGGTGTTTCGTGGGTGATGTACGCCGGGGCACGCGCTCGCGCAACAAATAAACGTGTCGAACGAAAGTAACTGCGAGCATAGGAGGAGAGAAAGAGATGAAAAAAAAGCGTGAAGTAAGGTGCCCAGGCGATGCTCACGAGGGCAACACAGAAGAGCTTCCCGATGCCCCGCAACGAGGTTTCCTCCTCCTATACAGGCTCTGCAGGTCTTCTCCCGACTCTCCGATCTCTCCTAGTATGGGCTCATCGATTAGCAACATCTTTTTGGCTTTGGTTTCAACTTTTCGTGCTGTAATTCACAGCGATCGTTGCCTCGCGAAAAGCAACGAAGCGACCATCAATTTATCTCAATAATAATGTGACCGTCCGTTTAGACTCCAACATTGATAGAAGTATTGTTTTTGATCCAAAGAAAAGGATGAAACTCGATGCTTCGAAGTACTTGTCGGAGGCGTTTGTCGAAGAAAATATTATTTATTTAAAACTTACAGAGCGATGGATTGTTTCGAAACAATTTTTTTTTTCGTTCAACTGTTCGACATCGATTAACCGAAATGTTTATTTTCGAAAATAAAAAAATTAATTTAGAGGTGAGTTGGTAGGGAGTTGTGTGACCGTCACTTTTGATAATGTATTCAAAAATAAGTTCAAATTGCGATATGAATTTTGAAAAAACCGTTTGTAATAAATACGAAGAGAGTTTGAAAATAATTCGTTGCTTCTTCGTTTCAAGTTATTGGTAATTTTATGGAACGAGAAGTCACGATATTATCGATTAATACTTTAATAATACTCAAATATTATATTTTACATAATTAACTATTTTAAGGTGATGCCGTAGATGTACCACGTGACACAAAACGCGATTTGCTCAAACTTACAAACTATTGATATTTCGTCAAAATCCAAAGATTAGCCCATTTTTGCCATTAACCTACGTGGGTTAAAGAAATATTATTCTCATTGACAAAGAATTGAAGAAATTTGAACCAATCGCGTTTTCCAACTGCCTGGGATCTGCGGCATCGTCTTAAAAGAAAATATTTGTTACGAAGTTTTTAACTTCTGTGTACCATGATTAATCCTGCATTTACCGATGCTTTTCAATAAATAGTTTAGTTATTTAGGTATTTTTAGTACCATGTAGAACTATTTTTTGAAAATGATCATTACTCGTAGTCAAATAAGTTGACCCTTTAGTCAAAATAAAATTGAGTAATTTTCTCAATTACCAGATATGTGATTTTTACAAAATTATTGTTAATAAATTACGAGCGAATCAGAGTGAAAGTAAAAATGTAGGTATTAAGGTGATGCCGTAGATGTACCACGTGACACAAAACGCGATTTGCTCAAACTTACAAACTAGCGTGGGCTAAAAAAATATTATTCTCATTGACAAAGAATTAAAGAAGTTTGAACCAATCGCGTTTTCCAACTGTCTGGGATCTGCGGCATCGTCTTAATAGTGAAAGTATAGTTGTGATTAGTATTGACGAAAAATTGAATCTATATTTTTAGGGACAAAGGCCAGAGCAGAGCGTGATGCAGGCACTGGAGAGTCTGAATGATTCGCAGGTGAATGATTTCCTATCGGGCAAGGCACCGTTGAACCTAACGATGAGACTGGGCGACCAGATGATGTTGATTCAGCTGCAGCTGTCGACGGTGACCCCGGCATCGCAGTCGGGAGCAGCGTCTTCGTCGTCGTCGTCGTCGTCGTCTGGCAGTAACGGGAACAACGCGGCTTGTTCTCCTGTTATGTCAGCGAGCATCGACGGGCTGAGCGTCGCTCAGACACCGAGCAATCTGGCGTCGACGAACACGGGAACGATGACAACGGCGACGACGACGACGCTGCAAAGTTCCTCGAGCTGCCAGTCGACGGGAATGACGAACGGCTCGGTCTCTTCGAGCGCGTCCTCCGGCTCGTCCTCCTCGTCCTCGAGCTCGACGATGCGCTCGGTTTCGCCGAGGAGATCGGCGATCCTGGCGGCAAGAGCGGCTCGCACTTCGTCCTTCATGAACAGCATAGCCTCCGTCTTCCAGGCGGCTCTCGGCTGCAACAACAGCACCTCCTGCACGACGAGCAACGGGACGACCCTGACAACGGCGACGACGACGACGAACACTCCGTCCCAATCGGCCGAACGTTCCTCGAGCTCGCCCCCGGACTCCCCGACGTACAATTCCGGCTCGTCGTCCCGACTCTCTCGTCCCCCTTTCTACCGGCCGTCCGGCACGCCGAGCTCCTCCCCGACCTCTGGAGCGTCAACGACCTCCTCCTCCTCCTCTTCGCCCCGTTCTTCTTCTTCCTCATCCTCATCCTCGCTGTCTTCGCGAGCCTCCTCCCCGCCGAGCGGGGTGAGCGACTTGCTACTGAGAAACATCTCCAGAGCCTATCATCGCAACAAGATTACCGGGGTGCCGTACATATTTCAAAGCCAGCATCATCGCCATCACTGCCATCATCATCATCACCACCACCATCATCATTCGCGCAATAAACACCTCGCCGGTTCTTCGTCGTCCTCTTCCTCCTCGTCCTCTTCCTCGCCAACCTCCCCAAGTACCGCGTCGCCAAGTTGCGAGACTCTTCAGCAACCGGATGCTTCGCTCATCGCGAGTCAATCCCAGATGATGGACGAACCGATTGAAACCAGTAGTCCGAGTTTAGCCTGCGCGTCTCAAAAGAAGGAAGTCTGTAACGCCCATCATCACCATCACCATCATCATCACCACCATTACAACAACAACAACAACCACTCTCAGCAATCGAACCCCACCTCCGAACAGCAGCAGGAAATCCAAGCAGGATGCGCGGACTCGAGTCCCCAGAGCCCGAGCTCCTCCATCGTCGGCCTTGGAAATTCGAGCAAACTGTCGGCGAGCCTGGACACGAGAGCCCTCGCCGAGGCATCCCGAAATCTCACACAGAAGCTCAAACAGCTATCCTCTGAGGTACTCACCTCGCGGGTCGACCTAGCCGAGGTATACATTTACCGAAGCCAGTTCTCCTGTGTCATTATTCTTCTTATTATTATTATTAATGTTGTTATTATTATCGATTGTCATTGTTATCAACAATTTATTGATTAGTCGAGTCGTATACATTAATAAAGAAATTCGTGTTTTTACGAATTTTCATTCGATTCGATCTCGCAGTTTTTTCAAAAAAATATCTGAACGACTTTGCAGGAACACGCGAGGCGCAGACAAGGAGCTATTATCGAGAGTATGCACCATCATGGCAAGGGCGTTTATTCTGGAACTTTCAGCGGTACGCTGAATCCGGCGCTTCAGGATCGCCACGGGAGGCCGAAGCGGGATATAAGCACCATCATTCACATCCTGAACGACCTGTTGTGCGCGACTCCAGCCGCTTCTGCTGCCGGTCCGTACAGGCATCATCACAGACACATAAGCGGACGTCTTCAGAGCTCGTCCAATCTTCCTGGAAGCTCAGACTCGTCCTCGGCTAATGGAGCCACTTTTCCAGGAAACACTGGCGGATCTTACAACGATGGTACGGGATTGCTGTCTACAAACTTACAAACTATTGATATTTCGTCAAAATCCAAAGATCAGCCCATTTTTGCCATTAACCTGCGTGGGCTAAAAAAATATTTTTCTCATTGACAAAAAATTAAAGAAGTTTGAACCAATCGCGTTTTCCAACTGCCTGAGATCTGCGGCATCGTCTTAACAAGAGATATAAGTATTGACGACCTGCAGAGGCTCCAGCCCTGCAAACAGTACGATATAAATATTAATTACTCGTAACGCAAAGGAAAATCGATCTTAAGGTAGTCGTATCGTAAATGATAAGCTTCCTGCAAAATCTCAGGGTAGGTCATCGACTTGATTATCGAGAAACTAATTATTTAAAATCGCTCATTTTCGTTATCAAAGCATAACGATGGTACGAAAATTCTTACTTCCGCTCACTTCAATATCGAATCTATTTATAGTGAATCGTAAGATTTTTGCAAAAAACGGAACTTAAATAAAGTATATTTCTATGAATCTTATCGTTTTGAAGAAAAGTGGAGTTATTGACCTATTTTTTAAGAAAATCGTTGTTAAACATGAGCATTTGCTCGAATATTTAATGAATATCTTTTGGCGTTTCACCATATTGAAACTGTCGCGTACAACCGCCAAATTCAAACGTGTCCACACTTTACACTCATATTTTCTGTTCATCCTCAAGTTTTCTTTATCAATTTTGTTCGATGAGTGTGCACATCTTCCTATCTTGGTTTTCTCGAAAACAAAAAAAAATGTTTGCTAATTACTTTTTTTTTTACTTGGAATGCAACGTATACTTTTTCGATTACGTAAAGTTTTCAAATTTTAAGGTTCTTAGCCTCGAGTACTATTGAAACCGTTAATAATTAGTTTTTGATGTTGCAATTACTGCTAAATAAAAATTTCAATTTTGTTGACAATGCATACATTTCCTTATTCGTATCTATTTTTTGTAATGATCTTTTTACTTTTTCGTAAATTACGCTAATTAGTTGCAAACGACTTTTGACTAGTCTGCAGCGAGATACGACTACCTTAATGTCAAAAACAAAAACAACAAGAAATACATTTATTGGGTACAAGTAATTTTATTTATTCGGACTTTAAAGAAAATATGCGTATTTGATAAATTGTAACCAATAGAGTAGTAAAGACAGAAATATGAGTGAAATTAAAATTGTATGTATTGAATTTACGTGTGTTGATCGTTAAAATTATTTGTAGAGGAATTATCGAAGGAAAATGAAGCAACGAAAGGAAAGATGCGAAGACTTCGTTTGGTGATGGAGCAGCGACGAGCCAAGAGGAAAGCGCGACGTCAGGCTCGGGCAGCGCCGTATACAACTCAGTGGGCAGCTTTGACTCCCGATCCGAGTGCCAGTCACGATCCCGGTACATCGACGACCTCGACAAGTGGACCAGGTGGAAGTTCGACCGAAACGCAGAACGAACCGGAACTTCAGCCCTGTAGTCCGGAGCCTGTCGTAGCTTGAAGAATCTTCGATGAACCTGGCGAGACTGGAAACTCTAATAAATTACATTTTCTTTGCACCGTCGTCGGATAAATTCCGTATTATGCGATAGATGCGGAAAAGAAAACGAGACGCAACGCTACGATACGCAAAATCGTTCACACCGAGATTCGAATTTTTTTACGTTCGCGAAAAATGAGTATGCGCGCGTGTTGTTTTTAGCTCCGCCATGAGTAGTAATAATTATTGTCGATGTGATCAATCGGCAGAGTTCCTTATTGAAAAAAAAAATGTCGATTTAAAATAATTCGTTTTCTTCCTTTAGTATTGTTTCCGTTTTTTTTTTAGACAAATAATTAAAGATAATTGACGAATACGGGAAATAAGAGGGAGAGAGAAAGAGAGAGAGAGATAGGAAGTGCGTGAAGCAAAACACGTGTGTAACAATGTGCAATTACTTGTGCCGCTCGCCAGTACGACACGCCTGCCTGACAACGTTATTCGTCGTATCTGGTTTTCTTAATTAGTTATTATTGTTTTGGAGTATGAATAAGTTCATGCGCGCGCCCGCAACTCTATATTTGCATATTTTTCAAAAAGAAAATAAACGAGGAAAACTTATTGGGGATGATGAAAAATCGGATAAACCGATAATTGAACACGTGTGACCTTGTTGAAAAGTTTTGATCCTAATTGTAAGAACCAGAAGAGTCACACGCGTATACGCGTGCGCGCGATCTCCATCGCAAATTTAGAAGATTATTCAGGAATCGCAATGTAAATGTAACATTAATTTTAGGATGAGGCAAAATAAGTGGGAAGAAGAGAAAACCAACGTTAACAGGAGTTAACTAAAGTTAGATCGCGTTCAATTTGCTCCGTTACGAGCAGTAAATAATATATGATAAACAATTTTGAATAAAAGAGCAAAAAATGAGGAGAAAATAAAAAAAAAACTACGACGGCATATCGCGCACGGGATCCTTCATGTTCCGAGATATCGATTCTGCTTTACGGAATTCTCGGACGTGTCGAACTTGCTTGCGATCATTAATATTTTTTTTTACGAGAATAAACGTTATCCCTGAACACGAGAGAAGGGAGTTAAAATACCATTGTCTTTAGGTTTGTTTTGTCTATGATTTGAGTGAAATATCCGACTTGAAAAAAAGGATAAGGGAAATATATATAAGATAAGAGCGAAACGAGACGATTGATGCAAATATGCGTTGGGGTGATCCTTGGTAGATAGAATCTAGATGACCATAAATGCATGGCCTCGGCGCCGAAAATTCATTAAAATTGAATAGGCACTATTATAAATCCTCGGTCGTGTTCGGAAGTTGGCTGACAATATTGTCAATACTGGATTTATTATCTGCGGATACAGTGTCCTAGTATTTGGACAGTAAAGACAGTCAAAACCCAAACACGGCCCTTGTATCACTCTATAGTATACTGTCTTAGGTTACTTAGAAAAATTATCATTATTAATTAATTAATTAATTATTATTATTACTGTCATTATTATTAGTATTAACTATTACTACAGTTTTTCAAACTGGCTCAATACTGTATAATACGATTATCGAACCTACCGAGTACCAAAATAAATAAGATTGCTTGCCAATTCGAAAATCCTTTTTTTTTCTACTACCCCAGATTAAAAAAAAAAAGAGAAAAACCAAATTAACTTTCCTTTGATCTCATGTGCATTTGCTTCTAGATATTGGATCCGGAAATAATCAGTGAGGTATACGATTGAAAATTCTTTCTTTTTTTTATTTAAATTACTTTCTATAATGACGGGGTACAATTGTAAAAACTTATCGAAGATACAAATTTCTTCTACGACGGTTTTTTCATTTTTCCCTTTGTTTCTGGTCTTTAGATCTCGATTATCGAAACACAAGTTCTATCAAATTGATAATAACGAGTACTCGTTTACACGTCTTCTTCTCCTTTTATTCTTGTTGACAATTTATGTTTGTGTTCTTCAATCGCATCGTTTTCAAATACATATTTCTTCCTCTCCGTTAAATACTCAAAAATTGATTCAATTATTTTATTATTCGTTTTCTAAATATATATATGTATGAAAATTCAGTCCATTGATTATTTACCCTGAACCGAAGCAAGACGAACCATGAGACTCACGAGACGCGTCGTGAAAATTCGTGAATCTAGGCTCGCGACGCTTGGTCACGTCCGGCTGTTAAATCGTTGCGAACCGAGCCACTGAGAAAAAGTGACTCTTTTCGTTCATCAAGGACTTCAGATAATAACAATATTATAATTAATAATAATAATACAAATAGTTTAAAAAGATGCAATATACGTCGACAAAGAGAGTCATTTGCCTTGCGAAAGAAGAGAAATAATACAAAAAACCACCATGATAATCCTAGCAGAGTTTTGCATATGAAAGAGAAATAACTTAAAAAGATGAAAAAGCTTCAAGCATGAGGAACAATATTACAAAAGACTCACTTGAATTATCCAGTTCTGTAAAGTGTTATACACATCAAATTCGACAAGCTAGAATTTTTCTTTTTTCATAACGTTAAATGTAATTAAATTTAATTACTTTCTATAATTAATCGAAAACTAGAAAATCACTGAGTTATTTAACTGTACTTTTCATACATTATTTCATTGTTGAAAGAAGATTCGATTGAAATAATCTTTTAACTGATTTCCGAAAACGAATGTTTTATGAAAAATGCTCATTTTCAGACTTTTTTTTAAACGCCATGTGAGTTGAGAGAAAAAAGAAGAATGTTTACTAAATGTAAAAAAGCGCTTTTCAGTTGAAAGTATATAATGTGGTGTATACATGTGTATGTATAAATATATATATATATATAAATAGTTAACGCGATGTACGCGGAAGGATGCAACGGTAACGAGGAGATAAGGAAGAGGGAGAGGGAAAAAGAGGAAGGATCATTATGGCACGTTACTGTACATACAATGATTGGATACTCGATTTATCAAAAAATGTAAATATATATCTCTATGTACGTGGATTAGTGACTATAGTCTATATGCACATTTATGCACAAAAGTGTAAATGTATATATATACTACAATAATAGTAAATGTAACATCGTTATTATCAGGTTTCTTTTTCGATTTTGGCAGTTACGAGAGTACACGACTGTCTCATCAGGCTCGTTCAAGCAATGGATGCAAAAGAATGGAATTTTCACGGAGTTTTTTTTCGAGTATCCGATCCTGAACGAACTTTACAGGTCAGTGTGTATGTAAAATTGTAAGTATTTCGGGTTGATCCCAGAGGGATGGAATGAATGGCAGGGCGGGCGCGGGAAAAGGATAAGCTCTCGAATAACGAATCTCGCGCTAACTTTTTCGCGATCACTCGATAGTCCTTGATGATGTTCTAATAGAGATTGATCCTTATGGTGATGGCTGTTCGACACATGTGACAGGTTGTCAGTGGCGTTGCGCAATGGTCACACGCAACGTGCCCACAGAGAAAAGCCATGTTCCGTCTTCGCTCCATGCATATACTGCACATGTTAGCCTCTTCCAAATCGGCTATTCTCGTCTCGAGATATCGCAACCTCTCCAGGTCCTTGTCCTTTACTCTTTCCGTATCCGTCTTCTCGGCAACACGACTTTCCGCAGGTTTCTCTGCATTCGTTGCACTCTCTGCAAGACCCAGACAAGTCGCCTCCCCACTCAAATTGTTTCCTGAAAATATATGTATTACATATTTCTTAGGGTGGTCCAAATAAAATTACTAATTTTATTTTTTTTCGCGAACACACGTTTAATATCTTCGTTATCGAGCTACAAAATTCTGAATGAAAAAAATGTTTCCAATGTCATTTAAATGAGAAATAAAGGATTGAAAATCGCCACCTCTGAAAAATGTATAAAAGGGCTGAAATTTGGTGTGGTACCTTATTCCATCAATCCAAAGATATTAAACGTGTGTCCGCGAAAGAATAAGAGCCGGTACACAAGTGCGTTAAATTCACGTAGTTGCGGTGCGTTTTCAAAAATGTTATTTGTCTGTGATTTGTCTTTACGATGCACAACTTCACAATTGCGGTAACGTTGCGTTGATTTAACGCATCGTGTGTTCCAGCCCTAAAATTAGTCATTTTTTTGGACCATCCTAATATTTATACTTAATAATTGATGATTAGTAAAGTACTTATCACGAGATAATGAACTTTTTTTGGTACAAATGAAATTCATTACCGGGAGAAACTTGTGGTTCAGTTGTACTGGAACACTGGCAAGAGTCTCTCATCCTCGAACAGATTTGGCAAATTTCTCGTTCGGCGTTGTTGTCGTGAATTTCTGGCGAAGCTTCCCCGGGGTTTGGCGTATTTTTGGCAGCAGTAGATTCAACGTTCACCGAATCTTCATTGGCACTTGCCGAGGGCCCAGTCTCAGCGCACGCTCTATCCGGCACTTTATTTCTTCTACTGCGGTTACGGAACGATCGTATGAGCTCGATGATCATTGGTGTCTGATGCTCGGGCTGCAGCAGCTCAAGAGGTGTGTTTCCTTTTGAATTTCGATGCTCAAGCAAATGACCGGATACGTCGACGCTCACCAGGAAACATGCCAATGCTAGTTCCGTTGGTGCATCCTGCCTCGATAATTCTTGCCATACCTTCAACCAAAATTGTCATTAAATTGTTTACTTTTTTATCGTCTAATCAACATATTTAGTGATGGAAATTGTGACATTCAACATGTGCTCTTATGGGAGAGTACTAAAAATTGTAATTTTTAACAATAAATATCTCAGCTCGAATATGGCGAAACTTCTTTATATTTAATACACAAATGCGTATGATGTCAAAAAACGTTCATGACCATGTTTACAGTTTTCCTAAGAAACACGTGTTAACGGGACAACTATCTTAACCGTGTCTAAAACCTGCCAAAAAAATTCGACTCCAAGAATCTTTCATTCAAAGAAAAAGGTATAAAAATCGTACCTCATAAACGAGATGCGGTTTATTACTGTCCGGTGTTGGCACAGCCGTAGGTTGATGTCGACTCTTGGCTATGGCTATGTGTAAAACCGTGTCGCCTTCCTCGTCAGTACTAGATATATCGGCTTTGTGTTTCAACAGTAATTCAACAAGAGCCCAATGACCCTGGGAAACTGCTAAATGCAGAGGGGTCTGATGCCGATTATTTCTCAAATCAACCTGAGCTCCACCACCACTTTCGGACAACAGCAGAGCTGAAACTTCGTAATGACCGTTCAACGCGGCTAAATGCAAGGCAGCGAAGCCATCGTCCTTCTTAACATCCACGAGGTCCCGACAACGTGCCACCAGTCTCTCCGTAGCGCTGTAAATGTACATTTTTTCATTTTTTCATTTTTTCAAATTCTTCCAATTCTTCACGCTGCATCTAAGCTTGCCAGGATTTATTATCGTTGTTAATGTTTCAATGAAACTTTACACGCGACGTACGAGTATTTTTGACATACACTTACTGAGCATTTCCTTTTAATGCCGCGTGATGGAGAACGTTGAAGCCTCGTTTATTGCGCAATGTAAAGTGTACCCTTTCGCAGGCACAAAGAGCGTCTATTATATCAAGGGCGTCCTTTCCTATGGCATCGTGAAGCGCTGTATCGCCATAAGAATCTTGGAGGTTCACGTCACAACCGTGATTCAATAAAACACGGACGCAACCGGAATGCTGTTTATTAACGGCAACGTGAAGGGCACTGCAACGGCCGTTGTTCACCGCATCGATCGGTGCCCCGCGCGAAAGCAAAAGCTCCATAACTTCAGGTTGATTTCTACAACATCATTTTTATCATTTTTTATTTCTCTGAAACTCTCTCTCTCTCTCTGATTTTTTTATTTTACATATCTCGGCAATAGAATTCGATTATCTCGATGCTATGTTTTTAAAAATGACTCGTATTGTGGCTGAAAAAAGTGTTGATCGATCTAGTTGAAATTTTTCGAGATTTGTTTCTATATCATTATAGGAAAAATAAATATTAAGATTCAACATTTTCACATAAATAAATTGGTCAGAAAGCGAATATCAAGAATTTTATTTTGAATTCAGAGAAAAGGAGATGTCTAGTGATGCCGCCATTTTATATAAACGAAAAAAAAATTGTTTTCATCACTTGAAAGTTGTAATAAAATTATATGAACAAATCAGAATGATGCAATTACTTTATCATCATAATATTATTATCAATGAAATTAATAATAATTTTAGTCATTGTGTATAATGCAAATTTTAGAGAAAATATGTTCAATAATTTATTAGTTCTATTAAGGTAGTTCTATAGGTACTTCAGTCAAGTCAAAAGTTTTTATCTCAATTTATCTCTTTTTTTGAGCTTAAGTTTATTAAGAAAAGTTGTTGCAAATTGTTTCAAAAACAACATACTTAAAATTCAAGGTTATCCAAGGTGACTTGTATTTGCTATATACGTATGATAATTTAAAAAATCATAATCTTAGGATTTTTTCAAAAAATCTAAAGGAAGCTTCTTTGAAGTATAATAAAGAGCTATGCTAAATTTTAAGGTTCACCATCTGCAATTGAAGATATTTAGTATTGAAAATCGCAATATTTAACATGGGCTCTTACGGGAGAGTACCAAAAAATTGGAGTTTCTAACAATAAATATCTCGATTTCTACGTGATGGATCCTCTTAAAATTTGATACACATATTCATGTCATATCAAAGAAGGTTTGTGGGAATTTTCAATGAATTCCTAAGAAAGCGATTGAAGTATAGAACTATCTTAAGCTCGAAGAAGAGAAAAAAAAGAGGAGAATGTATATACCCAAACGCAGCATAATGAAGTGGTGGATCACCGTCCTCATCGACAGCGCGAAGAGATGCACCGCTATCCAGTAAAATAACGCAAAGCTCCCGATGACCTTGATGAGCTGCGACCTGGAGACAAGTTTTTTTACCGCCGCATAGACCGCTTGGTCGTGCATCCACGTTGCCAGCATATTTACGAATATATTCTCGAAGAGCTGAGATCCGTGCTTCTCCTCTGGCTGTGTCTCTCATTAATTTTTCCATTTCCCTAGCCGCACGTTCGAATGGAAAAGAGGAACCACCTATTCAAAGAAAGCAGTAAAAAAAATTAATATTGTAATAGTTCATTTTGTATTCACTTTTTTTATATATATTTAGAGATACGTTTTTTTTTCTAAATTCAAAATACCTGATGAGTTTCCACGATTTTGTTTTGAGTTTGAACTCGATGAATTACCGGACTCACTGCTCGGACCGATGCGCGTTACACTCAGAGGGTTGAACGTCCACGTATGTCCTTCGAAGCTAACTCTTAAATCACCATCGGGGTAAATTTTTATAACTTTCCCAGTCTTTCCCAGAGCCTACAAACAGAAAGTCGAATAATCATTTTTATATATTATAAATATAAGATTCAATCTTTTTCACAGGATTCTCGTTAATATTCTCATGGTTGGAATAATATGAGAAAAATATGCTCCTTTCCAATATAATTTCTTTTTTTCTCAAAAGATAGAAATGTGCAACTCAATACTGGAAAAGTGTATTTTATCCAATAAACTTACACTCTTCATCACATCCGTCCAATCGCCATGTCCTTGCTGATAATTTTTGACAGCGGCAGCGTCCGTTTTGACACTGACAAGATCTCCGAGAGCGAAAGTCTCTCTGCTAGTGACTTTGGTTAATGCGCGAGGGTGAAAGGTCCAACGGTTGTTGCACCCCTCGTATTGAACCCTGACGTCCCCTTTGTCAGTTATTCGATGCACAGTGCCAATTTTACCGATGTATTCGACCATCCGAGGATTCCATCCACCGTGGCCGGCCTGCATTTTCTTCAGGGTCTCCATGTCCAATAAAACTTTTACTTTGTCACGAACATTAAAAGTAACATGACCTTGACTCTTGGTTCCGTTTGTACTATCGGTATCGGCCGATGCGCCGTCCTCTGGCAACGTCACAACCGGTTGTCCAAGAACATGCAAATGTTCTTTGTAGTACGTACCGGCTGTAGCTTCTTCGACGTAACATAGATCGACGCAACCCTTGTAACCGAGCCGATAAACGTTTGTACTTCCTGAAGACCATGTCACAGTCGCTACGGAACGACTGCTTTCGTTATCCCAACCTCGAATGTCCATAACTCTTCCTGTTTTTGCTGAAAATCATTGTTTATGAATGATATTTAGTCCAGAGAATAATGTGTCTATCCTAATGGGAGTTTAGTCCGAGGATTGTATTTATTCTTATCAATCATTATTACCAGGTCCGTCGTCTTGATTGCCCCATTCCCAGTCTGGTCCTCTGACAACTTTAGCTCCAATGAAAATTCCTTTAAGAGGAATCTTGGTACACCTCTCTCTCGTAGTCAGGGGCACACTGTATAAAGTAAAACGTGAGTAATATCAAAGTGAATGACAACTATTGAAGGCTGACGAATTTGAAAACTTACCCAATAGCATTGGGCGTTAAAAATCTTCGAAAGGTATGGGACAAATCGTGTATATCTCCCATGTAGCACTGAGTACACAGATCATAGTCGAAGCATTGATCGCATTTCCATCTGATGCCAACAATGCCGTGTCTCTTGCAGCCGTTGCAAACAATGTTGTTGTGTTGCACACCCGCGGTCGCATTGTCAAAAACTAGAAGGTCAAAGTAACCCTCGTAGCCTATTCTATAATTGCTGCGAGATCCATGATCCCATTGGACAATGACAGTCTTGTTCGGAGTTTTGCTCAGTAAATTCGAAGTCGTTGCTTCGTTAGTATGGGGCGGAGGAGGCTTTCCGATCTCTACCACTGTCCCGGCATGACCTTCTCCGCCATCCTGGTCATTCCATTTCCAGTCGTAGCCTCTGACAACTCTCAGGCCTACTTCTAGCATCGTGCAAGAGCGACGATTTCAACTTTTCTCCTACTGTAATCATACCGATTCAACATATTTTTCATGTTTACATATTTTTGTATTTTCTACACAATGACTATGAGAAAAAAAAAAAAAAAAACTAATGCGAGCAAGAAATCAGCAGCTTGCTTTGACGTTTATAAAAGTATACACTATATGTAACTATGGTTGAACAGATAACACAATGTTAATAAATATGTTTATAACTAATGACAGGAACAAAGCAAAATAGAGGGGTGAACACGCACGGGTGCAGATTGAAACGACTCAGCTTCGATGAATTGCCTATTTGTTAAATTAATAAAAATGACAGATTTACGGACCTCAATTGTTTGGACGAAAATAATATCGTCCCGGGAAAGTCACGAAATCATAGTGTCAAATGATGAATTTTCCAGTCGTATAACGTAGGTGGCTATTATTTCGGTGCTTTGACAGAAATAACTCGGTTGATTCTGGCCCGATAGTTCTCGAGAGTGAGAGCGCCGTCGTCTTTCGCCATTACATATGCGTTTCCCAGAGATATACAGGTAACATGGTAAATACGCAATGTTGAGTCACACACGTATGCGGGAACGAAGAATGTATAGCGAAATGAGGAACCAATAAAGAAGCGCCCTATTCGATAGCGCCCGTTTGATGGCGCCACTATAAAATACGGTTTTTAGCATTGATAAATCATTTTTATTACATTTATATCTCGATGTAACATTTATTCTTTCACTTTTTCTTATAATTATGGATAATCGGTGTATGAATTTTACGTAGCAAAAGTGAATCGGCGCACCGTCTCTTTCCAAAACACATTTCTGTCAATTTTTTCTCCCGTCGCTGACGCGTTACGCCCTCTACGACTGTTTTCTCGCTCATGTCGACGACGGCTAAAGTAGCCCATATCCCAGAAACATTGTTTGTCAATAATCACTGCTCATCTCTCGTTTCCAACGAAGTCAGACTTCGTTGCTTGCTTCCTGTGCAATTTTGCTGATAAATACCACAATTCCGTTTCTAGTTCGCGAAAATCTCAGTTATTTGTATACGTTTATGTGCGTGAGATCGTCGGGTGTATCGCATTTATGTCGGATATCTTTTTCCTATCCAGCAGAGTGTGCGAGATCAAAACGAAGATCGATTGTGCCGAGAAAGATTGAGCGTAGGTGGAGAGCGTGAAACGCGAAACAATTCTGCCTACTGTATACTATTTTGATCTATAAGGTGAAGAGATATTATTGACTGATTTATAAAAATATCTTAAAGATCTTTGGTCAACGAATACGCAAAATACGTCCAATGGATGGAGTTGACCTCGTCAACGGGTATTCGTCTTAGATTTACCCCAAAACTTCAACAATTCCAGGGAAAACAATGAGTTTTGCACTCGTGGAATATTTATACGAGCATTATCAGCTTTATTGGCACAAAATTTGAGAAGGGGACTGGTGAATTTTAGGAAAATCGCTTATGATTACCATGTGCAGTTTATAATTGTCAACGACTTTTTTATTTGGCGAAAGTAAGTAATGGTTAAGCTTGTATTGATTTTTTTATTAGATTGAACATAGTGTCGTTGTAATAAAAACATTTGAGTTGTTAAAATGGGACAAAAGGAGAGAAAAGTTTTTTTTTTTTTTTGATAAAATTCATATTAAAAAAAAAATGGTTTCACTGCGTTTAAATAGTGGAAATAGCGGTGACATTTTTCGCTATATTGTGCATAAATTCAAATTTGAACAACAGTACAAAATTGTTGCAGACACAAAGAGCAAAGAACGAAAAAGGGTTGAATATTATAAAGATGTGCGGCCAAGATGCACGGTTACAGAATGACAGCGGTGGGTTTTGCAGTGACAAAATGTCCTCAAGACAATTGTGCATACTATTGAGTTGATGCACATGCAAACCTTTTTGCTGCGGTCCAATATAATCGTAGGCAACATAGCTCGAATCTAGCCTGGCCTCGGCAGGAGCATAAATAGTTTTTTGCCGACTCTTTGTCTTGATAATAAAAAAAAAAATACAAACGACTTCTTCATGAAGCTGAGAGGACACGCGAGGAGGCAACCTCTCTTGTGAGAAAGCTTCTCGATCCATTCCGATGAACAATGAACCATTCGGGTAGCGGTAAACGTCAGGCGAAGGTTTTGGAAGATAATTACTGGGACTGCAGCGTGTGTACTTATAGAAATACCGCTGAAGCATTCAAGTGCCTCATGTGTGACGTAAGGAAAGGAACTTCCACGCGGAAGCCGCGAATAAACCCCCAACTTGTGGCACAGCAGGTTCGCAAATGATTTATTATTATTCGATAACAGTTTTTATGCAGTAAGAATTGTAACCATTCCCCAATTACTGTTCAAAACCATTGCATCGATAGCATTTTTTCCCCACCTTTTTCTTCATAAAAATTTTATTGAAAGATGATAAAATGTGAACAATAAATAATTCATTAATTACAGGTTGCTCAGCAACATTACGTGCCACTGCTCAAACCTGGAAAAAAGGAAGTAGGAAGTGGTGGTAGCTCAAGCACAGGTAAAGAAAAAGAGCGTAAGCTGGATAAGCCAAGACGGAAAAATCGTCATCCGCCGAGGTTGAAGAACATTGATCGCAGCACTGCTCAAACAAATGAAGTTACGGTGAACAACGTAACGGTAGTTATAACGGAATACAAGCCGAAAGTGAAGAAAAACTCGGATCAATCTGGACTATCGAGCAGTGCATCTTCGGAAAACGGAAGTCAGCACGATTCCAATCAAGACTCGAGGAGTCTTGATATAGGAACTGACGTTTAAGCTCTAAGCTAAATTGATCTCACTGATATTTGCATCGTTGGAATGTAATGAGAAACAACTTTTCAAGAAATTTTTCGATTCTCAAGTAATAATTATCGTTTACCTATCATTTCAAAATTTGTTTTTTTTTTTTGTTTCAAAATTTCAATGATGCAAGTTTCAATGAAACCTAAATTGGTATAAAAATTGTTCTTATCTAATGTATTGAAAAGGAAAATATTCTATGTCGTCCATGATGTGTCGCTGTAACGTGATGATATATTTTATTTCAACCACGTGTGTTACAGAAAAAATGACAAATGAAAAAATTTTTCGTGCTACTAATGAAAGCAAAGTCGACATACTTGCTCAATGATTGTTTGAAGACGTGGCGAGCGAAAAAGAAAGCATCATTGTTGCATCACGACTCGATTAAATGGTCCTCCAAGTGCCTTTTCATACTTTTATTTATGCTTTCTAAATACACCTTCGAGTGTTTTTATCTTTTATCGATTACGTTTATCTTAAATTTTTTAATCAGAAAATATTGTGATCTTATAATTTCATTTAAAACATGATCAAACCAATGAGCAATACATTCAACTCGAAGATGTATTATATAATTAATCTATCATAATGCATTTTCAAAAAATTTCTATCGTCAAGTCCATTATATGAGCAGAAAGTGTCTGATATTTTGTCGTTGAATTTACACACTGCCAGACAATAAGTTTGTTCAACGTACTTCACACGTGTTACCGAATTCATGTATTAATTTCATAACATAAAGATTTCACAGTGATGTCCCACGATTATTGATATTGAAAAAATTTTAATTACCAAATAAATGTTTATTTTTTAAGTTGATGAAAGTTTGTTCGCTGTACAAAAAGTATCATGTCAGGAATGGGTAGTGATCAACGTGATGGTCAATGTTACGTACGTCTTCGTGTGTAATAATTATTTCGCGTAATTTTGCGAAATTGAACTACGTGATGTTTATTTTAGAGTAATTACTTGAAAGGTATTTGTGCCGTAATAACGTTTACGTGAGTTTTTTTTTTTAATTGCACAAATCTTCTTTGACGTCGTAAGCACGTACGTGTCAAGTTTTAGGTTTTACCGTTCGGAAGTCTAAATATCTATCGGTAAATATCGCAGTTTTCAGTACTCTCTCACAAGAGCATACGTCGAAAATTACAATTTTCAACAATAAATAACTTAGCTTCTACACAGTGAGGCCTCTCAAAATTTGGCACAGATTATTATACCTCAAAAAAGATTTGTCAAGTTTTTTTCAACAAAATCCGATACAATATTTTTTCAAAAATTAAAAAAATCATATAGTATCACTTGTAATGTTTTTCCATGAATACAATCTCATAAATCACAATGTACGTGAGAAAAGCTATGAAATGTTTGATTTGACTGTCACGGCACAATCACCTTGAGCATAAAAGTTTCGATGTTTTACGATATGAGACATGCAGGCGGTTAAGGTGTTTCGAGAGATATGTAAAAATGGGTCTCAATGATATTTGCATCGAACGAACGCAACAGAATCATTTCTTTTCGTCGGAATATACTTCATTGTTCGTGTTTTGTTAAATGTTGTTTTTCATATCATTGACAAACATAATTTATTCCCTTCAATTTGAGTGATGCAATTTTTGGTCAAACAAACATTGAATTTAGATGAAGCTGATGGAAATTTCACTCATTTAAAAGTTGAATCAAATTTTCTTTGTTGTTCAGTTTCTCAAGTTTTGCATTTAAATAAAAATATTTACCCCGAAACACCTCAAATCGATCATGTATTTACTGGTATTGTACATATCTCGAGTAAAGTGACGTATATACCTTTATATTTTCTTCGTAATTACATAGAACTGCACTACAATTTATCGATCGATATTAATACAGTAAAGTAGTATAATTGCTAATTTTGTAAATAAAAGTTGAATCATTGAGCACACTATATGTCCTCCAGTATACTCAGTTTTAGCAAATAATAAGGCATCTTGTGTGTACTGTTTGGAGAGAAAATTTTGCGCGGTGAAGTTGAAATGAAAATTTGGTAAATTCAAGGTTTTGATCTGAGATGTATTTTTTGGAAAAAGTACGAAACCTCGTGATCTCCGGTTTCAAATGATACCTATAAAATTATTTGAAAATCCTCGACCACGATTGCTAATGATTTAGAAAATTAGCATTATACAAAAACCACATATTTGATAACTATCTTATCGAATTATGTACAATTATGTCTTCTGATCAGTAAAAATAAAATTGTTGAATTACTATATTTAACAAGAGTAGCAGCCTTTATTCATTTTTTTTTATTTACAGAGATACTAATAAAGATGGCTATTTTTTATTCTTTTTTTTCTTGGGAGCTACATGAGAAGTACCAGCTTCTAAAGCCATGTCCTCTATATTGTCGGTGATTTCCATCATGTCAGTTTTCGACTCTTTTATAGAGTCAGATGTGAGCTTTCTCTGTTTAAATCGTTCGAAAACTGAAAATTTAATATTTTTAATTAAAAAATAATTCATGAATAATTCGTTAGATTTATCTTCATGAAGAGATAATATAAACACATCGTTTTTTACCTGCAGGCAATTCAGAGAGATCCCAAACTTTAAAATTATGCGATTTATTGTCGCCTCCAATCGCAAATACGAACGGGCTGTCTGGACTTTGTGCAAGACACTGAAGATCACCCAAGTTCATTTTTTTCTCAAAAACAGGATCCAAAACCTCCGGTTTGACAACATCCCACACTTTGACAACTCCGTCAGCTGCTGAAGACACTAATAGGCCAGGGCATGATGAGCTCAAGGATAAGCCTGTGACTTCTTTTTCGTGCGCTGACGATTGCCACAATATTTTATCTTGTCTAACATCTATGCACTCAATGTTTCCAGTACTTGTGCTCACCTAAAATCCATACATACATACATTTATTTATTATTTTCACGAATTTTTCCAATATTTTGATACGTTAAATATAACTTACGAAACAGTAATTGGGATCAAAGTGATTCCATAGTACGCGCTCCACTTCACCCGATACTGTCCAATTTTTGGATTCCTTCTCTGCTTTACAGTCGAATAGTCGCACTATGCTAGATAAGACGTACATTTTGATGTATGACATATTTTTTAGATAGGGTCAAATTGTACGTTTGATTATGAAAGTTTACCTGTCGGCGCTTCCGGTCAGCAGATGATGCGTTTCGGTCGGATGAAATTGAATCGCTTGCACTCTATCGGTAAACGATTTAAGTCTCGTAACTGGTTTGAGAGTTTCCAGATCCCACAGTAACGTTGTTTTATCGACTGATCCACTTGCTAATACGTGACTGTAAATATTATTTATAAAATTTTTTTAGCTCTGTTTTATGTAATGCAGGAGTATTATCAGCATTTTTCTCTTTTGCAAATTAGTATTAAAAATATTTAGACTAACGTGTAATTCGTATTCCAAGAAATAGCGAGGACCGCATTTTTGTGACCTTTATCAGCTTTTTTCCACCCAAGTTTAAAAGCAGGTTCCAAGCAATCAACCAAATCAAGATCCCAAACATCTATAGATTTTGTCATATTGCCCATAGCGCATAAATTTCCAGGTTTTGCCTCAGATGGGTCAAAGTTGAGCCATTCAAGACACAGAGGGAAAGAAGGCAGCAAAATGTCATGGTGACAATAGAATGAGCCTTCTTTTTCGTTGTACACTGAAAAATAGGTTTACAATAAATATCTTACTAAATTATTTTATATAATAATCATGCGAAAATACAATACCAAATATCTCAAGGATACTGGCATCTCCCTCCACATGTCCAAGCAGTACAAGATTATCATCTGGTTTTATTATGTCGTCTTCTTTCTCAGAATCCTCATCTTCGCTGTCAGGCACTGTCACAAACGGATCTTTGCCATCTTCGTCATAAGATGCCAATCCTCCTATATTACAGTGTATCTCTCCAGCTGTGAAAAAGTATCAACTAAAAGTTAGCCATATTGAAAAAATTTAAATCTATGTATACTGAAAAAAAATAAATACGTACTTTTGTACTATATAATAATGCAATAGATCTGTAATGTACCTTCATTGTCATAATTGCTGAAATTATATTCATCCACAGCCATTTCATCGGTATCAGATTTTGATTCTTTTTTTGCTGAGTTGGGAATATCATTGTTGGACGACGAATCTTCATTTTCAGAATCACTGTCAAGGTCTCTGCGAACAGTTATTGAAATTTTCATGACAATGAACATATTTAATAATAATACAATGTTTTTGTTTGCAAAATTTCTCACTCTTTTTCATGAATCAGCGATTGAGTGCAAATGAGAAAAATTATAGTATTTCATTTTTACACATTACAGATTATAAATAAAAAAGAAATTAAGCGAAATAATTATAAATGTACTTGAGTTGGGATTCGGTTTGTTTGATAATAGCTTCTAGTTCTTTGGGTGTCAGTTGAACCTGTAATCAAAAGAGTTGTACACGTGGGGCTGACATTATCGAACTTCCAGTCAGAAATAATTGTTGCCGAATGAAAAATGATTATTAAAAAATATACTTTGTCTGGAACTGCAGCTGTTACACCTCGTTTTACCCAAGCAACACACGGAATTACATTCATTGTACTTATGTAAAAAATGCACGTGTTTTGGAAAGAAAAATTCTCTGATAAGGTAGGACTTGCAGCGTAGTATGAAAAACATAACCTAAAACCTAACTCGGCAAATTCAAAAGAAACTTGTTCATTATTATTTGTTCATGGAGCCCACTGACGCCTGCGCGTAATGGCCACGAAGATCTCTGCTGTACCACTGGTTCGGCTGGTAAAGAGCTTACTCGAAATAATACGAATACCACTCTCGTGTTTTTTTTTTCGTTCTCAAGCTCATTTTGTTTTTTTTTTTAAACGCATTAATTTTAAAAATTAGAATCCAATGAAATGCAAATAGTTTTTGAAGGAATTTTTTTTTTAAATCGAATAATTACTGACTACGGTGATAGCGACTTACCAACAGTATCGTAATTTAAAAAAAACTTTGATTTGGCCCATTATTCAAGAGTTAAAAAAAAGTGGCGCAATTTTTCAAATATTAATATTTCCAAAATGGTTCTATAAAAGTCTGAAAATGGCATAAACCAAGGACTTCAGCTTGTATGTATATCATAGAATTAAAAAAAAAGAAAATAATTCGCGCAATACGTAAATGAGACTTTATTGAAAATTATTAACTTAGAAAAATTATTAAAATTATTAAAATAGACATAAAGTCTCTACATAATAGATTCATCGGTATAGAGCACATTATGCAAAGTTGTATGAAGTATGCATCTAGAAGAACAACAATAATATATCAATTAAAAATTGTTAAAAAGGTAATAGTGGTTACGTTGTTACTTGTTAACAACAAAATGTGGCAATGATCTTCATTCCACAAACTCGTGAGAATATTGTAAAATTAAAATGTAACAATTCTCTGAGAAATGTATCACTGATTGTACGATTATTTATAAGTTTGCTTTTGCATATAATTTATTGCCAATTTGAACAGACCAAAAAATTACAATAATTACGCAACTTCTTCTGAAATAGCACTTTGAAGTTTCATTCCAGCAACGTCTAGTGTAGCTGCTCTTATTTTGCTTTTCTCCAGTCCAAGCAGCTGAATTTTTTCCATCTGCTCTGTTACAAAAATCACTCGTCGCTTGAAATAGTCCTTTGCATCTTCAATATTCTTCTCAACGTAATAGCCAGTCCCAATATCTACAAGAACACTACTTGTATCGGCCAATTGTCCCGGAACATACATGGAGTCTGTCAGGGGAACAAGAATTTCTTTGCCTAAAATAATAATAATTGTTATTACTATAATTCTTTAGACAACAAGTATAATTGATGTAACGTGGGGAAAAAAAACGAGAAAATATAGTATCAGTATTCTTTTTCTATGCTTCAGGAAAATGTGCAAATTGTTTAAAATAACACAATATATATGTATTTGAATATTCACCCAGGCTAAGGTCCGAATAGCATTTTTAAGTGCTATTGGACCTTAGCCAAAGAGTCTCATTAATAATTAATCCAATGAAAAACGTATTTGAATAAGTAAAATTTACTGAATCTTAAAAATAAGCACCAAATAGAATTTAAGGTGGTCCGATGATTTTTGATTATCCAAGATTTTGTGATGAAATTTGGTATATGTCAAAATAAATACATTATTATTCGCTTGCTAGAAATTGAGATCTTAATACTTAAAAATCAGAAATTTTTGCTATATCTCTCATAAACCATAAGGTTTTTAATATAATTTAAAAGTTATGATTTTAATTTGGCATACCTTCTAATATTATACCAAAGAACGTTAATACAAATTTCGAATCAATAAAATAATCTTTGAAAAAATGTCAATCAATAATTTTGCCCTAAAACTGCATGCTTAACCTAAAAGTCTGAACGAGCCCATCATCGGCCCACCTTATAATATATGTATTGAGAAATATTGAAAAAAAAAATAGAACCTTTTGCTTCGGGAGTAACTTTGTCAAGACAGGACCCTGATTCTTGATATTTATTCTGGGCAACTTTAAGGGTATGAAGGGATCCCTGAAAAACTGCGATTTCCTCGTCCAACTGTCGCCTGAGTTGTCCAAGCTGTCGAAGGTTTAATTTCGTCAAATCAATTTGTTGAAGGTGCGGAGCTTCGGTCGCAGATATCGTCGAAGACATTATTTTGTTTAATATTTATGCCCGCGTTCTTACTTATTATAAGCTATAACGTTTGGCGTCTCGTACGCAATTTTATATATAAATATGACCGAATATGGATTGCCGCACGCAAACCAGCACCCCACCTGCTGCTGGGGTTACTTATTGCCTCAACTCCGACTTGTGCGCCGAGCATAGCGTAGCGTAAGGCGTTTCGACCAATCGCGTTCCTCAACATCGCGCAACGACGGAAACGTGTAATATATGTTGAAGAATTCCGAAAAGTCAAAATTTTACGATTACGGTCTACCAATTAAAAACCATCCAGCCCGATTTTTAAAAGGCGCGTTCCACTCATCGTCAAAAATGTTCACAAAGATCCAAAACCAGTATAATAAGAATAGGATAAAGGCTTCGTGGGCGATAAGTGGAACATGGCTAAAATAACCTCACCTCGCGTTCAAATATCGAAACCCTCTAATCTTATCAAGCCAAAATTGAGCATGACAGATCTATACATACACGAGCAGCAACGCGGCCGCTTTTTCCTTTTCGACATATTCGCAGTGATATTTTGCGATTCTTCTAGATGCATTTTTCATATAATCTCGCATAATACGCTCCATTCCGATTAATTGATTATGAGCTTCATGTCTTTTTTTAAATAAAATATTTGATCGCAAAATTTCCTGTAAATTATAAAAATATTATTTATACGGGGCGCAATCCAAGAATTAATATTAAAAAATTGATAAAACTGAATCCAAAAGTCAATTTTTTGACTCATTCAGTATGAATTCTTGGATTTCGCCTTGAATAATTAACATTTTCGTTATCTACGGGAATTTTCCTATCGAATAGGCTCTTAAAATCGAAAAAAAAAAAATTTCAAGAAATTCAGCGAGACACACTGGATCTCGTAAATCCATGAAAATAAGTAGACTCATCACAAATTTTAATTTTCGATGCCTTACCTTTTGACAAAATCCGCTTTTTATTAAGGGTGATGATTCATGGAGACGATGCGAATCTTCCCAATTTTCTGCTCAATATGTTCCGTGGGCCTCGCATTTTACTTCACCATACAAAACTCAATATTTTTTGTATTTTTTAAAATCAAGTTAAAATACGGACCATCGAATATGATATATGGGTAAATGAAAATATATAGGACTAATAATTTATGATGAAAAATCTAATTATTCGAAGCAAAACCGCTACAAAAAAACTGTTCGTTCGAATTTAAAAGACTGCATACGTTTAATTTAACGGAAATAATATTATGTAAATTAAAATAGCGGGATCGAGATTATTTGCATCAATTGGACAGCACTTTTATCCACACCGACATTTTTTAAAAAGTTTTTCGAAATCGAGGTAAATCGAAGTATATACTCTCGAAAATTTGGAATTTTTTCCCTCGTTACGCCCGACGAACCTTCTCTTTTTTTAAAATGTTTACGATCGCCGAATTATTCAGGTATATTTGTCCACGTCCGAGACTCATTCGTTAAATACTTGAAAATCGCAATATTTTTAGAATTTCTTTTTTTTTTTTTGATTTTTGAAACACAAAATTTTTTTCTTGACCTGTTTGAATTGAATTTTGCTGCTTCAATTTTGCTGTTCTTCTAGGCGCATATTTCATACAACATCGCATAATGCGCGGTATCACGTCAGGTAACCGGCGCTTACTCACCATTCACTAAATTTCGGAGTTGAATAACAAAAATGAGTTATTTATTGAAATGAGTAAAATTTTCTAATGGTATTCAATTTAAAGAGCTTTCTCCTGAATTTTCTTTAAAACAATCACTATAAAAACTTGAATTCCATAACTTCGGAATACTTCAACAAGATTTATTTTTATATTAAACGTACGTTTTTATTTTAGGTTTTCCTGATTTTTGTCATCCAATATTTATGTAAGTAACAATGAAAATGGCTTATAGACTATCTGTACGAACTACAATAATATCTATATATTAATTAATATTATTAATGAAAAAAATTAATATTAATTAATCGATAATATCAATAATAATAAAATAATTATTATATAATTCTCGTACAGTTATACCCACTGCCTAAATTGTGATTCTTACAATAAAAGAAATTTTTATTTAATTATACGATTTATATCCAACATTTGTATTGTTCGATAAGTTGTATGGAGGAGCCCCGAATTTTTCTAATTCATAATCCGATTTTCTTCTGGAAATGCTTTCTCGTAATTTTACATATTTTATGATTTTCTAAATATTTTTTCAACTTAACCATTCCAAATGTTGTTTATTTGAATTATATTTTTTACGCACTTTCAGAATGATTTCGCACATCTTCTCATTAAAATATGTTCATTTTCAATTATCGAATGTTTCCGTGCGCCAATCTCACTAATTTCTAGTCTTCGTCGATAAAAAAAAGAGAGAAATAAGAAAGAAAACCATAGATGTGTAAGTCGAGTTACAGAAAAAAAAAACCGAAAAAGATGAACCGAGCGATAAAAGTATGCAAAATATAGGATAGTCATGTGTGATTCAAGACACGAATCGTGCAGATATTCATTTTCTTTTATATCATTGGTTATCTCTTGTATATTTTTTAAACCTGGTATATTCTTTCTACTACAATTATCGTAATGCAATAGAAAATTTCAAAAACTCACGACCTAGACGTAGTCATCCTATATTCACGTATCGAAAAAAAAAAATTATCAACGTCATAAACGATTCTTTCTATCGTATACACGTTATTATACAGAGAGAGTTCCACTTGTGACCCCAACGCTCACGTTTCAAGTCGTTGACAAATTCCATTAGTTTTCGCGAGTACGACGACCGTTGCGGTCGCAAGTGGAACTCACCCATAGATTTTTTTCTAGCCATTTCATAGCATCTTCTCGCGGATAATCGTAATCGTATGCTGTTGCAAAAATATACATTGGATTATCTGATATTTGG
The DNA here is from genome assembly GCA_030522545.1 of Cremastinae sp. A BG-2022a. Taxonomy (NCBI): domain Eukaryota; kingdom Metazoa; phylum Arthropoda; class Insecta; order Hymenoptera; family Ichneumonidae; species Cremastinae sp. A BG-2022a. The sequence continues at coordinate 7,162 of JAPYYW010001384.1, read as the reverse complement.
TTTTTCTTTTTCTCGCTCTCTTCAACCATATCCATCAGTGACGAAATTTCACTGTTCGATATTTTCATCGAATTTTTTTTACATACGAAATATATATATATATATTTCTTTTTCGGAGAGAAAGAGAGTGCAAGAAGAAAGTTTGCGTACTTCGTTACTTGCACAGGGAAAATTCCCAATGCGCGAATCATCTCTTTACAAACAACCTAACTCTTCACATATTTACAAATCACGATTTTATTTATTCGCTCGATTTCTCGTTCTCCCAAATATTCACCTTTTTATTTCCGATCTTTTCATCCCTTCTGCCTCTTCTCGTTATTTTTCATACTCGATTAACAAGTTAATCACTGTTCGATATTTTCATCGAACGAGTTAATCGAGTATAGCCATCATCATCATCATTTTTACGTATTTATTCAGGCCGCGATACCGTCTTTTGTCGCTAAAGTCTCGTGTCAAAGACCAATTTTCAAAAAATGCATTCTCGCGGCTCAAATCTCACCAGGTTCTCCAAAAAAAATATATACCTTTTGAATATTTATATACATATATAATTTAAATATGTATTATTAGTGTATATTAGAGTAGTTCATAAAAATTACGAATTTTTTTTTTCGCGGACACACGTTTAATATCTTCGAGATGATAAAAAAAATGATGCCACACCAAATTTCAGCCCTTTCAAAATTTTTTTACAGGCGGCGATTTTCAATTGTTTATTTGCAATTTGAATAACAATGGAAAACTTTTTTTTTCATATAGAATTTTGTAGCTGAATAAGGAAATAACTTATACCCTTATATTTTTTTGGAGAAAATTTGATGCTCTACAAAAAGGCCTCATGTAATTTTTCGATAAATTGACTCATTCAAAAGTTACTCAAGATTAAAGTTGAAATTACTTAAAAATTCACTTTTACATGAGTAAATCTGTATAAAATTAATATAATGTAAATATTTTAATTAATCAATACAGCAAAAAAAATGTACTAGTAATTTTGCATTCATTAAGTATATTTTTTTAGTAAATACCATTTTCTTCAGTCAGAAAATGATTGAATAACATGATTTTGTACCAGTTGAAATGCTTTACAAAAAAAAATATTATATTTTATGAAGATTATACAGATTACACCTGTAAAAAAGAATTTTACACAATTTCAACTTTAATCTTGAATAACTTATGAAGGAGTCAATTTATCAAAAAATTACAAGAAACCTTTTTGGAAGAGCGTCAAATTTTCTACAAAAATATGTAAGAACATATATGTGAATTACTCCGTCATTGAGTTACAAAATTTGAAATGAAAAAAAAAAAAAATTTCCCAATGTTACTTAAATGGGAAATTAAACATTTTATAGAGGGTTGGAATTTGGTGTGGTATCGTTTTTTTATCAATCCGAAGATATTGAACGTAAAATTAGCCATTTTTTGGACCACCCTAGTGTATATATCTATATGCATCTGTATAGCGCGTATATTCGTATATCAATTCGCATCGAATGGTATTATTTGGAAATAACATGAGCAAGTTTAAAAAGAAAAGAAAAGAGTATTTGATAAATAATTGGAAGAGTTTGTCGTATCTTTGATACATTTGTGAAATAATACTTTTATCTATATAAGTTGCCACATACATCGATGCTACAACTAAGAAAATTTAATTAATGCGAAAATTTTGAAACTAAACGTCCCAAGGCAATTTTCGAAGAGGGAACCAGTGATCGATCGAATTGGAAAATTCCCAAATACTTTTTGACTCGTGAGTCATCTCTGCATGGGCTTTTTTCACTTGATTTATAATAGGCACTTGTAGAAAAAAAATGCTCTATATCAATATCATGAGAAATTATTCCTTTCATTAGTCGTCAATATAATTATGTACAAAAAAGAGCTTGTGTACCATTCGACGCGAATTTTGAATATACACGGAAAGAATTTTATATGAAAAATTACTATATTTAATATAGTACACCGTGATAACAATTTGGAAATTCTTAGGATTTTTCAATACAAAACATAGCGACTTTGATCATTTTATAATTATAATTATTATGTATTGGATGAAATATCGTTAAACTTTTCCAAACTGTTACCACAGTATAAAAAAACACAGTAATTTTTCGTATAAAGTTATTTCCGTATACATAACGTACGCATAAAAAAAAATAAAATTTATTCGAACTTAACATTTCGTCACGGTGGACGTCGTTGGAGCATCGCCAGAGATCGGAAAAGGTAATAATCGAAGTAGAAACGCAACACGTTTGTGTGGCTGGAGCCCAAAGAAGACGCACGCTACAACGCGTGCGCGCCTAAAATTTTCATCAATCTCTCGGTTTTTCGCTCAGACACGTCGTGTCGACGAACTTTTCGGCCCGTCGTTGATCGCAACGGTGCTATGTCTCGGCGCTCAGGATCTGGAGCGATCGCTAATGTTGCTGCTGCTGTTGTTGTTGTTGCTGCTGCTGCTGTTGTTGTTGTTGCTGTTGTTGCTGCTGCTGTTGTTGTTGCTGTTGTTGCTGCTGCTGTTGTTGTTGCTGCTGCTGCTGCTGATGATGAAGCATCGCCATTGCTCCAGTCTCGGCGGCGGTTGGTAAGACGACAGTGGACTGTTCGCTGACGGCAATCTGATGAATCTGCGCCTGAGATCCTTGACCGACTTGAATTTGAATTTGAGTAAGTTCAGGGACCGAATTCTGCTGAAGCTCCGTCTGTTGCTGTTGCTGCTGCTGCTGTTGGTCAGGCTGAGTTTGAGAACTGTCAGCAATTGCGAGGGGATCTTCCTTGGCTCTCTTAGCGAGATGAGACTTGGCGTGCTTTCTCAGGTGATCCTTGCGATAGAAGGCTTTGCCGCACTCGGTGCAAACTTCAGTTTTTTGTCCCGAATGAATGACAAAGTGAAGATTTAGGTGCTCTTTTCGCTTGAAGCCTTTCATGCACACGGTGCAGATAAAGGGCCTGTCAGGATTGTGACCGAGCTTGTGACGCTCGAGGTGTTCCTTGCGCTTCAAACCAGCCCCGCATATGTCGCAGATGAACCTTCGCTCGATTTTGTGACCAATGAGATGCTGCTCGAGGAGCTCCTTCTGCGGATAAGCCATGTTGCATTGAGGACAGCAGAAGAGAGTCGTCCCATCGAGGGCGGAGACGATGCTCACTTGGCCTGGTTTCGGTTTTTTCGGCTTAGGCGGCTTCTTCTTGTACTTCTTCTTACGTTTCGGTTTTACTCCGGGTTCCTGCTCCTCGGGAACGTCCGGAATGATCTCAGTTTCACCGGCAGCGACTGCCATCTGGACAGACTGATCCCCAGAGCCGGCACTGCCCGAAGCATCCAGACCGTCCGCTCCGAGGGGCGACGATTCTATCGTCGCTTCCCGTTTTATCGTCTCCGCGGAAAATTTTAAAAAGTGATGCAAACTCAGAGGTAACGTACTCGCCGGTAATCTCGAGAGATAATCGGCAACGGTCGATCCTGGAGTTGCGAGACTCTGCCACGTCGCCGGCATCGACGTTATGAATTCTTCGGTGCTCTGATTCCCCTGGCTCTTCACTGTGCCTCGTTTTATCAGCGCCACTGGCGTCGTTCCTTCCTTCACGTCCTCCTTCGAGTCCTCCATCGTTTCTCGCAATATCAGATCCTGCGGGATTTGGGCTACCACCGTTAAACCTTCCGGCGCTCCTGGTAATTGCACTGTTTGTTGCACAGTTTGCTGCGAGCTCGTTGTCACCGCTGTCGACGTGCTCTGAGTCGTTTGATCCGATCTGTAACATGTTTTACAATTCGATAAAACTTCTTTTACAAAATTATATTTTATATAACGCAATCATGTTTTTCTCGCTTTTTCGAGCGTGCCTACGGTCTACGGTACAAAAAGTAGGCGTTTTCGCAACTGTCATGGTTTGGGGATACGAACGACAGTACTTTTAATTTCTAGTTGATTAGTCGAAGAACATAATATCAAAATTATGTATTAATTACATTTAAAAACTACGTTTTTGGGGGGGGGGGGTTTCGTTGCCCAATCGGATCCGCATGACAGTTCTTACATGCAAATAATAGAAGTTATGATAAAGATTAAAATTAAAATATTTTGAGAATAGTTCGCCTTTACGTACGATCTGTACGCATCTGAGATCATTTAATAGAAATAACGATTAACCCTTCATTCTATCGGTACAGTCAAATCAAAAGTATCAATTTATCTCCATACCATGTGATTTTTGAACTTAAGTTTATTAAGAAAAGTTGTTGCAAATTGTTTCACGAACAGCATACTCAAAATTCAGAGTCATCCAGGGTGACTTGTACTTGTTACGTATTTATGAAAATAAAAGAAATCATAATCTTAGGATTAAAAAAAAACTAAAGGAAGCTTCTTTGAAGTACAGTAAAGAGCTAGGCTAAATTTTAAGAAGGTTCACCATCTAGATTTAAAGATATTTATTTATTGTTAAAAATTGGAATTTTTAATTATAAATATATCAATTTCTACGTGGTACGTATATGCGTAGAATACCAAGGATCGACTGTACCAATTTTCAACATAATCCTAAATAGACGATAAAACTATAGAACTACCTTTAAAAAAACCTTTGATTTGACTGGTACTGGTAGAACTACCTTAGAAGAAAATTGATAAGAAAAAGATGTTTAGCGAGATAATGAACTCACGTCTGTGTGGTCGCAACCGTATTTTGTGGCTGGACCTGAATCTGAACGCCATCAGCTCCTTGCTGACTGTAAGCGACAGTGAGAACAGTTGCTCCTCCTTGAGGAAACTGTCCAAGGGAAATCGGAGCGAGTTGGTACTTGGGCTGATCACCGCTGTTACCACTTTGAGTGATGTTCGGATTAACGACCTGGATTTGAACAGTTTGCTGTTGCTGGCTGCCATCCTTGCCCGGCACTGTTATTGGCAGCGTTATTATCTGATGCTGTTGATTGTTACCGCTCTGGGCGACAGTGAAACCGTTCGGATCTACCGGTCGGAGATAATGGACTCCACCTTCTCCGCTCGAAAGTACGCCCACTACTTGCCCACCCGTTGTTAAATTTTTCTGTGCGAATTGGGCCGTCGCGAACTGGTGAACTGTCCCCGTCGGTAATGACCCAGTCGTGAATCCCGGAAACGGTGTGAAATTCATTTTTATTCTCTCTCACTCTCTTGCTCTCTCGCTCTCTCTTTCTCTCTCAAATCTGTAACAATTATTAAAAATTATTAAAATACCTTATATTATACACTTCTAATTATTTTCCCAAACCATAACTTATGTTAAATAAACTTCTTTTATTCGAAAATGATGTATTGAAAAATATTTGAAATTATTATGAAACACCAGCATCCTATCAACCTATCGTATCCATTTTTTTTCTTATCATCATAGTATTTAATTAAGGAGGTCGTGCTGTGATAAGAGTTATTGGATAAAAATTTAAGAAAAATAAATGTTGTAGAGTTAACTAAACTGTATAGAAAGAAAAAAAATTTGCATAGGTCATCGATCATTTCAGTGAGTAATTTAATTATAAAATGTGCAATTTTAACACGGGCTCTTATGGTGGAATCCTCAACATATGTATAGTAAAAGGTAATAAGATAAGATATGAAAATAATGAGCATGATTTAATGTTAAACTCTAAAGAGGAAAAATAATTGTAATTAAAATTGCAATCTGTACAATTCTTTTTATACTAATATATTTAAGAATTTATGGGACAGACAATCCCAGCAAAAATAGATTTTTGACGTTAAATTCCTTGAAACTAGACTCTAGTAGACTAGTTTTTGCTAAATAGTTATCAATTTTTTGAATCTCGGTTTGACTATCAATTGACAACTTGAGCATGTTTCAACAATTATTTAATATTCTTAATTATTTGAACAATTAAATAAAACTCTAGTAAAACGTTTTAGAAGTACTGCCTATATACAATGAACCCTAATACAAATATAAAAAATACAAGAACTTTGGGTGGGTTTGATAACTCTTAAACCATTCAGTAAAACGATTTCAAATTTGGCGCAACATTTTTTCTAATGCTTAAGATCAAAATATCAAAAATTTATCGAATTCTCATATTTTTAAATATACATTGCTCATAAACCCGTAAAAATGTTTATCATGCATAAGTTTTTATCTCAATTTATCTCCGTACCATGTGAATTTTGAGCTTAAGTTTATTAAGAAAAGTTGTTGCAAATTGTTTCAAGAACAACATACTCAAAATTCAAGGTCATCCAAGGTGATTTGTACTTGGTACGTACGTATGAAAATTAAAAAAATCATAATCTTAGGATTTTTTTAAAAAACTAGCGGAAGCTTCTTTGAGATACAATAAAGAGATGTGCAAATTTTTAAGAAGGTTCACCATCTAGATTTCAAGATATTTAGGATTTAAAATGGCAATATTTAACACGGGCTCTTATGGAAGAGCACTGAAAATAGGGATTTTTAACAATACATATCTCAATTTCTACGTGGTGAAACCTCTTAAAATTTGGTACACATATACGTAACGTATTAAAGAATGACTGTACCAATTTTCAATAAATTCCTAAATAATCGACAAAACTTTAGAATTAATTTTACAGATTTTTTACAGATTGTACAGATTTTCTTAAAAATTTGTACAGGTCTTCTTTAATGTCATATAAAAATATTTGTCAAATTTTACAAAGCTTCACCATCTAGAAATCAAGATATTATACATTGAAAGTCGTTGTTTTTTCGAATCTCCCATAAGAGCTCATGTTAAAAGTAGCAATTTAAAAAAATTAATATCTAAATAACTACATGGTAAAATTGAAAAAAATGAAAATGAAATTTCTTGAGACAGAATTTATTCAAGAATTGCACAGATCTTCGTTAGCATTGTGTTAACGTGTTTGCTAAATTTAAAAAGGCTGAACCATGTAGTTATTTAGATATATGAATTTTTAAAAATTGCTGCTTTTAACATGGGCTCTTATGGGAGATTCGAAAAAGCAACGACTTTCAATATCCCGATTTCTAGATGGTGAAGCTTTGTCAAATTTGACACATGTTTTCATATGACATTAAGGTGGTTGGTCTGTGACAGTCAAATCCAAAAGTTTCTCCCGTTTTGATGACGTTTTTCTGACGTTCACAGTGATTTCCGAGATTAAGTTTATTA